>JABXWE010031428.1:0-14493 GCA_014611495.1 Limonius californicus
ACCCTCGAAGTGGTGTACCTAGTAAGTCCAGGTGTCATTGTAAGAACGTTGTGTGCAGCAAGTCTCCCTTGACGTTTAGGAGGTTCAGAAGACCATTCAATTTGCTTGTTTTTCAATAACATAATTTCGGATGTAACATTTGAAATTATTGGTTCTTCCTCTTCTGAGTCACTTTCCGAACAAACAGAAATATGATCTTCAATTTCCGACCACTCCTCTTCGTCAGATGGATCCCATCCATCAGAGGAATCTTGCAAATCAAATATTTCTTCGTCTGAATTATCAATTGCTTCTTCTAGTTGCTTTTGTGTCAAAGAAGGCACACATTTTGATTGTTTTGAAGTCATAATAAAAAAAAGTTACTCCGCACACGACGTACACAGAACTAAAATTCAACACTCACTGAATGATATACAAGCACTGTGGGATAAGATATCCTGAAGAGGTTTACATGCAGATCTCAACCTGTTGCCATTACTCACACCGCCCTGTACGGAATTATGCGAGTTTCAGCTTGTTCCGGGTTTTAAAGAGGAGAGGACAAAAGTGACCCAAACAACCTATGTGTGTAAATTTAAACTACTAAAAAACTGAAACAATTATTTTTCCGCTAATTACAAAATCTTGAAGCTATATTAATTACAACTAAAGTCCTAAGAGCTCAAATATCTAGAACAAGAAATAAAAATTTAGGCGATAAATAAAGCAGCAACACGGTGGAAAAGGACCCGAACGACGCACCAAGGTTAAACATATTAATAGGAATTTATAAAAAATCGTGTTTAAAACTTGACTGCCGAGTATAGTAAAAAGGCAGTACTTCATTTTTTGCGAAAATTGAAGTAGTACAGGCTGCTTCAGACCACTTGTCCCACTCTTACTCTTTGGAAACGCGTTGACGATGTTGATAAAATTTTTACCACCAAAGCAGAGAATTTATTAGCATAGCTAGAATTTTCCGGGGAAATCCGGAAGTAGGGAAAATCGGAAGAACGTCTGAAATTTCAAATAGAAGCATAAGATATGTTTGGTATCGTTGAATAGGGAGATGACAATTAATTCTTTTTATTTGAAAATTTTTTTGATACACCTTACGATTGAGAAAATAATTAAAAAAGGAAAAAGAATTATATAGTGATTTACTGTTTTATGTTTTAATCCTTAAAAGTGTCATTTAAACATTTCGTGCTTTTTTGCAGAGCTATCGGTTGCTTGGAGGACTTTTTCGGGGAACACGAATCGGCAAGTATCTTGAATTCTTTCCTGTGGTAAATCGTTTTTAGTAGACGAGATCTTTCGATGGTCTCCACAAGAAAAACGTCTAACAGCATTAGAGCGAGAGCGGGAGAACGCGAGGTTATTCCATAAGATCTTCCTTACCTATCCATCAAAGAGAAAACTTCTATGACGCTCTCCAAAGCACGCTGAATACGATACCGAAACGAGACAGAGTTTTGATTATGGGGGATCTTAATGGACGAGTTGGAAACACGATATTACAAGGAATCAAACAAAGGTTTAACGAACCAACCATAATGGCAGCGGTGAAGATTTAGTAGATTTTTGTGCAATGAATGAACTCAGGATTAATAATACCTTTTTTAACCACCCCGAACAACACATAATAACATGGTCTAATTTAGCAGAGGACAGAAATCCATCATCGACTATGTAATAAGCAACAAAGTAATACACCCTAAATAGGTAGAAGACGTGCGAACGTTAACATCGGCGAATATTGGCACAGACCATGGCCTTATACTATGCAAGTTAAATCTAAAAGTAAAATTGAAAAAAATAACGCCACTGTTTATAGATAAACTTAACATCGAATTAATCGCCGAACCAAGCTTGAAATGTTATCAAAATAGACTAAAGCAGAAACTACAGAAAGAGAACCCAATGACAAGCTACACCGTAGAGGAAATCTGGAAGAAACTAAAACAAAATATACTTGAAGCTGCTAATGAAGCACTGTGGAAAAGAAACATTAATAAAAATAAAATTAAAACTAAAATACCATGGTTTGACGACAAAGTTAAGGAGCTATCAGAAGAGAAAAAGGAAACATTTCTTATATATATATATATATATATATATAAGAAATAATACGCCAGAAGAACGTGCTATATATGTGCACACAAGAAACAAAATTAACCAGGAAATAAAAAGAATAAAATTAAACTACTGGGAAAAATACACGAAGGATATGGAACATGACCTATACGGCTCACAGAGAAAAATATGGAGGATGCTACAAAACCAGAAGAAAGAAATAAACGAATGCCTGCGAATCAACAATATCGAAAAAGAATAATGGGTCCGATACTTTAAAACATTGTACCAAGAACATAGAGAAGATGAGGTACTTAACAATAACTTAAACGACGAGGTAATAAACATCACAGAAGATGAAATTAAAAAATCAACAGTATTAAACTAAAAAATCGAAAAACTCCAAGCCCAGATGAGATTTATAATGAACTATTTAAATATGGCGGAGATACCTTAAATGCCTGTATCCACAAATTGTTTAATAAAATACTGCATGAAGGCAAAGTACCCACAGAGTGGAAAGATAGTCTCACTGTGCTAATATTTAAGAAGGGGGACAGAATAAATCCTGGTAATTTTCGTGATATCACACTATTGAATTCATCACTAAAATTATTCACATTCATCTTGCACAACTACCTACAAGGTAAAATACCTACAGCAGAAGAACAACAAGGATTTCGAAAGAACAGAAGTACTCTGGATGCAATATTTATCCTAAGACAACTCATTGAAAAATCCATAGAATATAACAAACCTGTGTACTTATGCTTCGTAGACTTCACAAAAGTTTTCGACAGAGTTAGAAAAACGGAAGAAAGCATATCATCACAAATAACAAATGTGATAAATGATATAAACTCAGACAACACGACAAAGATAATTGCTGTAAAAGGAGTCACACAATCCATACATATAAAAACAGGTATACGACAAGGAGATTCTCTCAGTCCCTTTCTGTTCAATCTGATTATGAACAAGTTCATAGAAGCACTGAAGAATAGTGAAGGCTACAGAATGGGAAATAAAAACATCAGTGTCTGTGTAATGCAGATGACGCTGTACTGATAGCCAACAATGAAGATAATCTGCAAAGACTACTACACAAGCTCAGTCAAACTGGAAAAATGTATAACATGGAGATATCGAAAGCAAAAACTGAAGCAATGGTTATATCCAAAGAACCTATAAGGTGTAAGCTAGAGCACGAAGGAACAATAATAGCGCAGGTGATGACTGTCGACTATCTAGGAATTGAAATGTCAAGTACTAGAAATTTAATAAATGAGGCAAGGAAATAAGCGACGAAGGCAGCGTAAATAGCAGGCTGTCTGAATAATACAATTTGGCGTAACAAATACATGCGTGAAGAAAGCAAAGTGCAAGTATATAAATCAATGGTCCGTCCAATTTTAACCTATACTAACGAAACGCGTGCAGAGACCAAAGCAACAAAAGGTGGAAGACGTAGTGAGATGGATGAAGGTTAGGAAGAAGGAATGGAACAACCACATGGAACGAATGGGAGCAGAGAGATTAGCAAATATGTGCAAACAAATATACCAATTGAGAGAAGGCCCCCAGGACGACCACCGAGAAGATGGATAGGAAGCTGAATCTCTTCGTCGGTGGAATAACAGGCCAGACAAACAGGGAGACATCCCTAGTGAAAAGAAGAAGAAGAAATGAGATTTTAATAATTTCTCACAGCATTGTTAAAAACATAATTGATATGGAGACAGTAACTAAGGTTTTCAAAAGTTTTAGTAAAGAGTGATTTGCCTAGAATACCTCATTGAAAACGTATATACATTTATTTCTTATTAGTTATTACAGTACATGGCGAGTCCATATATAATACCATATGTTTCCTATGTCTTTTTTTTTCTCACTCATTCACACTACCGCCCCCCCCCCCGGAACCGCTTTCGCATTACTGCAGGGGGGTGCGGGCGTCCCTTACATACTAAACATTCATGCAACATGCACCCTAAACTTAACTAACCAAATGCGGTTGCCCCAGTCGGGATTCGATCGCCCCAACGGAGCGACTGCATTTGCTGTGACCTCGAGTGGCCAATGCGTTCTCGCACTAGACCACCACGGTCCCTATGTTTCCTATGTCTAGGTGTTATTGTTCAAACATTAGAAAACTTGAATGTAGAATATTTTTGCACTATTGCTTTTAATAGCTATTACCAAATATTTGTATATACAGACGATATTTACGTTTTATTTTAATTATGTTCTTAGCTTGTTTTGTGATTTAGTTACTTGGTTTTACTCAAAATTGTTCGGACAAATATAATCATATATGTTTCCTGACGTATTTTAATCACTTATTACATCTATACGGTGATTATTTTATCTTGTAACAGGTAGGTAGGCTACACACATTACAACGGTTGGTATTCTACAGGTATCTTAGGAAACTACATTGTTTAAATAAATAAAAATTAAAGTAGTTACGTTGGATGTACTAAGAAACTACAATGAAACTATTTACTAATAAATAAGATGCAATTTTGAAATAGGTATATTTACAAAATTTATTTCTTATAAAATAAACAAAGCGAACGCAGAGAAAGCCAAGCATAAAATATATTGAGGTAACCATAAAATCAACAAGAAAAATAAATTAAATAAAAACAGGAAGAAAAACACTAATTAATGGCGTATAAATTTTTACACTGCTGTCCACGTTTGTAGTTCACAGAAGTCAATATGCCGCAGAAGAGAATTTCTAGCGGAGCATGTGTGGGGTGATTGGCTTACACGATTCAATAATTCTTTCACGTAAATATTTCTGAGTTTCGTAGACGTCGTGTTTCTACTTTAACCCACAAAAAGAAATCGAACGGAGTCTAGTCTGGAGTAAGAGGCCAAGATGAATTGCATCGCGCGCAATGAATATTGCACCTTTCATCTTGGTAGTTTCTTGCAATTCTATGGAAATGGGCAGGTGCTTCGTCATTTTGAAACCACATGCGCTGTCTGTCCGAGAAATTCCTTCTAAAGGTCGAGGAAAATCATTTTCTAAAAAATGTAAATACATTTTCCCACTTAAACTGCCTTCAAAGAAGTGGGGAACAACGATACCACACCACACATTTACAGTAAAAATTCTTTGAAAATGTGCTTGCCGAATCCAATGTGGGCTATCTTGTGAATAAAAAATTCAATTGTATCTATTTATACATCCATTGCTACTAAATGCCGCTTCGTCAAAAAATAGAATATTTCTTAAAAACAGTGGATCAGTAATAACTTCGTTTCTTAAAAATTGGTAGAATTTCACTCGGCTTGAGTCATCATCTTCAGTAAGGTGACATGTTAAGAATGAAACCGGTTTGCTTCTAAAACGTTAAATACTGAACTTTGGCTAAAGCCTACAGTTCTTGTAACTGCTTTTTGGTTTATATGGGGATTACCAGTTACTTGCTCGATGACTTCAGCTTCTATATTTGAGAGATGTCGTTGTCTTACCTTTCACTTGGAATATGTCCATATTGCCGCAAATTGTTTTTCAAACGCCTAAATGCGTCTTATGTAGGGTGTTTTACGAAAATGGTATTCTTTAAATGCAAATATCGTCTATTTTTTTAATAAAACACCCTATATATTCTATCTGAAAGCTGTACTCTTCCCCTTTCCGAAAATCTATAATTTGTTGAAGTTTAGATGAAAAACGAGTAAGTTATTTGGTTTTTAATGATGATTGTTTATTAGATAAAAATGTCTGACACATACGTTTTAAATGAAAAACAATTACAAAATTTGCCTGCTAACTAATACCTACGTTTAAAAAAAAATTATACCGAATGTTTTTGAAAGAAGCCCGACTTAACATTAAGAAATAACTAAAACAACTAAACAAACTTGAAAGGTAAATCAAATTTTAATAAAAATTAACATTATAAATTATCTAATTTAATAAAAATCTTTAAGATGTTCCAAGTGTTGTCCATTTTGATCTATACATTTTTGCAACCTCAACAAAAAAGTGATCAAAAGAATTGCGTAACATTTCCGGGGTAATTTCTTGAAATGTTCGGACAATGTTGCCTCGCAGTTGTTTCAGAGTCTCTGGAATAGGATTATAACATCTATCTTTGATAAAAGACCATATAAAAAAGTCTGGAATCGTCAAGTCTGGTGAGTGGGCAGGCCACTCAATTGGTCCGGCTCTCCCAATCCACCTATCTCCTAATGTTTCTGCTAAAGAATTTCTAGCCACAAGTGAAAAGTGTGGTGGCGCACCATCTTGCTGAAAGTAAACTGAATTCATGATGCCATCTTGTTCAAGTTGTGGATATAAGTAATTTTGTAACATGTCTGTGTAGACATTACCAGTAATTGTAGTTTCTTCAAAAAAGAACGGTCCGTATATTTTTTCTTTAGAAACGCCACACCGAACGTTCAACTTCGGCGAATCTCTTTCGTATTCTTCAATCACCCTTGGATTTTCAGACCCCCATATGCGACAATTATGTTTATTACATTGCCCGTTTAAATGAAAACCAGCCTCATCTGACATTATAAGTAGAACATTGGGAATTCGTTTTTCATCTAAACTTCAACAAATTATAGATTTTCGGAAAGGGGAAGAGTACAGCTTTCAGATAGAATAAAAATATATAGGGTGTTTCATTAAAAAAATAGACAATATTTGCATTTAAATAATACCATTTTCGTAAAACACCGTATATAAGATTTCACTTATTAAACATTTATACTGAAAAAACTTTATATAAAAAGAAATTGTTCATCGAAAACCGCACCTCCCTATCGTTTCTGAGTTCCTAGATTTTTGCAGTTAAAATGGGTCAGAAACTTCTGGGACACCCAGTACTTATTTTATCAACATTTCGAAAAATACGTAAGCGTACCATTCCGTTTCGTTCAAACTGTGTACACAGTTCCAGTGTTCTACGGATGTTAAGTTAAATTTAAAGTGTGTACCAAGCGGTAGTGACCAGCATTAGAGCAATTTTTTTCAAGTCCTTAGTGGTACGCTTTGATAATAAATAAAATTCTTTATAACTTTAGAAGATTGCATCAACATCCACAAACCATTTCCACAGTATGATTGTTAAGGGCTATTGAACAACTTCAACGTTTATGTCAGTAGGATAAACAATTTTTGAGTTAATGGGTGTTAAACTGACATTTTCAGAAACATCTTATGGACTTTAATTTTGAACCCAGAAAGTATGACAAGAATCATTCGATTTGGCATAGCATTCTCTAACGTATTTCAGTTTCAGATGTGCAAATTACCTATTAATGAAAGAGCTATGAAAAACTTTTTATATAATTGGACAATCCGTTTCACAGATAAACATTTTGTAAAAACAACTATTTGATTCCAAGTAGTCCAAAGCGGATATTTTGATTAAAATCTCTAAATTTATGATTTTTATTAATACTGTTTCTCTAGCTATGTATAGTATGTATGTATGGTATGGTACACAAATGGCGTCGAGCAAATGACCTACAACCATGAAAGAAATATTGAATTTATTACAAAGGCGACTGTGATTACATAATTTGCACTGTATAAATATGTATACTGTGCACTTTTGTAAAAATCCGGACTACAAAGAATACCTGCTTAATATAGGGTTATTCAAAAGAAAGTTACATTTTGAGGTTATAATAATTTTGAAAAACTCAAAGCATAAGCAAATGCAAAACACGAAAATGTACAACAAAAAATAACTTTAGAGTGGGCCCATGCAGTTTACAGAAATTTAATCCACAAATTTGATAAAACTGGTTGTACAATTGATGGGAAAAGTCTAGAAGGCCTAAAGTAGGTAATGATGTTAATGTTGTTAAAGTCAGACTGAAGAAATTCTATATATCTTTAATATCAGAAAAAGTTTAATAAACGGTAAAATTATTATTAGACATAATAATAGGTGGTGTAGTACATCCATTACCGTTGAATAAATTAGAACTAGAATATTACATTTATTAACAATCTTCTGCTAACCCAACAATTTTAAAATTTACCGGACAAGAGAAACACTGAACGACCCTCAAAGTAATGGAATGATAATGAAGGGAAATCAATGGCCCAAAACTTCGGAACAAACAAAAGAAAATGTAATCATACGTAGGAAAATTACTTTCTACGAATATAGACGTTATTAGCATATTTTTAATACACAATGTTCTTTTAGATCTTTACAGTTTTAGTGTAAAACTTAAGATTATATTGTGCCTATAAGGCACATGGGCGACTCTCCAGTTGTTATCCTATGAAATGTGCTACCAGTGACATACAATTACCATTAGTGCAACTTATACCTACAAATAAAAAGATATTTTTCAAATTTAAAATTGTAGAACATATGCATTTTGCCTAACATCCGCTTTTCACATATAAGTACTGATTAAATGTGAATCACATAATCTAGAGAAATTCGTTCTGCTGCTAATAAATGAGAAACAAAACTAGAGTTTTGAATGGATCAGGAAATACGCAGATTGTAAAAGATTATTTTTTACCCATATAACGTCTTGGTTCATGATGCGAGTTCGGCTGTGGCTAAATACCATGTTTCATGATAAATAGGTCGATAAACGAGAAGCAATAGAGAAGCTAGCAGGATTCCCCGATGAAAGGCCTGTCAATGGTTTCCGGTGGGTGTATGTTCATTGCAAAGGATATTTGGGAAGTATGGTACCAGGTTTGAAAACAAACCCTACTAATTATACTGTTTAATCGAATTGAAGTAGAGATTGAGTAATTTCGTGTTTCATTTTTGGCATCATGGAAAATAATCATCAAATTAAAATGACGTTCGTAACTACAGCCGTAGTATCAATAATTTTAGAAGCCGTTAAGAAGTGCGTTAGTAAAAAAAAAAACTTCAATTTCTATCACTATTTGGATTAGTTTGTTAGTAGAAGGGTAGTAATTGATTTTTAAATACAACAGTTGTTATGCAAATTCTGAGAAATAAATCCAGTGATTTAATGTATGATGCGCAAAAGAAGAGCATTTTCCTAAACCTGGTTAATGCTATCGAGCAGAGTGCGAGTATTAACTTGGCGCTGATTACACAGATTAGTCTCCCCTTTCGCTAAATCAGCGGCTTTAACTTCATCATTTTTATATCAAGAGCCTCTTTAGAGGCAGAATACATTACCTAAAAATCAGGGTTCCTTAATTTAGAAGATATAGGTGCAAATTATCTATCTGTGAATGAACTTTTCCGTTTTTTGAAAAACAATGTAATTTCAGACGTAGAGTAAGTGCCTTGAATTGTTTATTTATGCATGTCATTTTCTATTTATTTAAAAAAATGTCTATATTCTTAACCTTGTAGTTAAAGTATGTTGGTAAAATTAGAAATTGGGCTGATGTTAGTACAATACAAATAAGGTTAGTTCGTACCTGTTTGATTATCCTAAAATTACACAAGGACTACCCCGATATTGCCCTGTATAATCAAAAACGACTTCGGGACTACTCTGAGTATCTTGAATCATCCACAAGAAGCTGAGGTTATTCTGGACTATCTCGAGACAGCACAGATTACAATAGCATTACTCATACCACCTCGAGACAACCCGGACTACCCCGCACTATCTATCACAGGTACACCAAACGCTCCACGCAGTTTACACCTTGAACGTAAGACACGATTAAAATAACTATGGTGTATATAAAGTTTAAAGGAAATGGGACTATTCCTGAAGAATCTGAGTTATACATGAAGGTATGAGCGAAACCTATGCTCTCTCGAAGGGGTATAGTAGTTGGAGGAAAAATATTATGGAATAACGATGATAGAGCACTTGGTTCGAGAACAATAAAGGAATACAAAAGAGAACGTATCCAACCTGCTAACACCAAACGCAGTACTGCTCTACAACTAATCAATTGTTGAAACAGTAAATACATATTTTAAAAGAACAGCTGTGCGAAACTTCAGAGCTATGTATAGATCAGTAACTTGTTGTGTTTATGAGAAGGAAAATTAGCGAACTTAGAGAAGTCGAAAGCTCGGTGACCTAGGTAATTTACAGGAAGCAATAGAATTTTAAACATTACAAAAATCAAAGCTCTTCAAAACAATGCGAACAGAAAATCTAAAATAAAACAACTATTTTGCAGCGTAGGTTAAACTGAATTCACATGGAAATATTTTAATTACAACTATATGGAAAATAGGTAACACTGAATATTGACAATGAACTGAAAGAGAGGATAAAGTAATGCAAAAATATCAAAATATTTCAAGAAAAAAAGGTTATGCGGAAATTTTCCAAAATTCAATGGTTGTGGATTTGGAAAAAGGTAGAGAAGTATTCTAAAATTCGTATTTATTAAGTCGTATGAGATACCATGTATCATTGTGGTTTGACACTAACTTCTTCTGCTGTTGCAGTATAATTTAAAGGTTTCTGAGCAGCCTGTAGCTTAGTTGTTCACTATCGTGATCTTATTTTTATATTCTATTAAAATATAATAGGATTTTTACGTGCTTTTGAAGTCTAATCTTCAAAACTGTATAAGTTTTTGAAAATTGAAATAACCATTAATTGCTATGCGTTATTGGAATAACAACAACAGGCATTATCGTTTCGTTATACATATGTACATACGTATTTTAATATTTTGGTCATTTTCTACATCTGATAAACAGTATTAAACAATTTTTGATTTGCCGTATTTGCATATTCGCTGGAATCAACTCTATCACGGTAACTTCTTATCAAACTGTAATCTCATTTTTAATTTGGGGAATAACTCTACTAAGGTCGATAGGTCGGAAGCAATATAATATTCATTTATGTAAATATAATACTAAATTTCAAATAACAAAAATATTAAATTAATAGTTGTTACTGTAAATAATTAAAAGCTTAAAAATTATAGGTAATTAAAAATGTTTTATACAGGGTGTCCTTTAAATAAAAGCTTCAGGTAGCACTCTTCTGTAAGAAATACAGTCCTCAAAAACACTAACACGAACTTCCTATAGTGCTTAGTTTCCTCACACGAGACACTTAAAGAATATTATACTTGGCAACGTTGACGATGTCTTTGCATTTATGGAGAATTTAATTAGTAGGCCGACATTACATGAAGCAAAATCGAGATGTCCAAAAATTACGTTTTTATCATTTAAATTTTTAAATTACATAATATTCATTTATCATTTTTAACCGCGTCTGGTAAAAAGAGGTAATTAATAAACTGAATGACAGTGATGTTGATTTAAAAATTAGACTGTTCATTATTACTCTTATCTGATATTTTTTTAAAATTGTTTGAATCATTCTGCCAATGCAAACTATTCTGCTGGATTTTAAATAATAAAACCAAAATCATTATGCACAACCCTTTTTGTATTTTATTAATTTACAAATTGTTCAAAATTTCTGCCTCCAACTTCGTGGCATTTCATTGCCCTTGTAATAATGGATAATTGGACACGCCGCAGCATGTCTTCGTTTATGGTTGTCGCCGCCTCACCTATACGCTGTACCAAATCTTCGTAATTTTCAACAGGCGTCAAATATACCAAGTTTTTCAAATGACCCCACAAAAAGAAATCAAGTGGCGTCAAATCGGGACTTCGTGGAGGCCAGGCTACCCTACTTCCGCGACCTATCCATTTTCGTGAAACCATTGCCTAACTCTAGCAGCGTAGTGACTTGGAGCTCCGTCTTGTTGCATCCACATATCCCGACGAACTTGCAAAGGAACATCTTCTAATAAAGGTGGAAGGTCGTTATTTAAGAAATTTAAGTAGTTCTCAGCATTTAATCGGTTAGGTAGTACAAAAGGCCCAAGGAGTTTATTATCTACGATTCCTGCCCAAACATTCACTGAAAACCGAACTTGATAATTTCCGTGGTGCAGAGCATGAGGATTTTCATGTGCCCAGATATGTTGTTGTGAGAGTTAAAGATGCCATTTCTCGTAAATGTCGCTTCGTCTGTCCACAGAATGTTGTTTACAAATCTTGCATTTCCTCTATGTTTTTCTAATAACCAATCGCAAAAGCTAACACGTTTCTCGTAATCTTCCTCTAATAAATGCTGCACTCTTACTTTATGGAACGGATAAAGTAGATCTTCCTTCAAGATGTTATAAACGGTGGTCTTGGAGGCACCAACAACTCTAGAAAGAGCACGCACGCTAGTACCCGGATCATCTGTTACAAGTTCCAGTACCTCCTCTTCTAAATTTCCGTTTCTAACATATCTTGGTCGGCCTCTATCAGCATTGGGAGCAGGACGGATATTTCCTGTTTCTCTAAGCCTTTGATTTGTAGCCCGAATTACCACATGGCTGGGATGTCTCCTATTCGGAAAACGCTCGGCGTAAATCCTAGCAGCTTGATTGCAGTTTCCGTGGCACTCCCCAAGAACCCAAATCATGTCAACGTACTCGTTTGTGTCGTACTCCATAGGAAATAAATGCAAATAACCCAATAACAAAACAGGAACCAAAGCAACAAAATGAATGAAAGCAACAAAGTGAATGAATACAGAAAAACGCAAATAAACTCACAACGAACCAGGAACTGAAGGAAAATGACAATGCAAACGTCCCGATAAGTAAATCAAAGATTTTGACAAATGTCGAAAAACAAATTTTCTACTTTTCATCACAATACCATGGCCTTGCACTGTTGTCAAATGTAGTATTTACGAAATTTATCATTTTTAACAGTACTTCCAGAAGAGCAACTAGAGCGTCAACTCAATATTAATCTTTACATAATCAAGTGGCAGTCAGTCACTTATCGGCAGATACGTGCAACATTAAAGTTCTCGTTATTGTTTCCACTTTAACACTCTCGTACAAGAAAACTAAGCTCCAAATACCTACTTTTTTTTGAAGATTTGTATTAAGCATTCATAAAGGAAAAATTCTACCTGAAGCTTTTAAGGCATTTAAAGGACACCCTGCATAATATGTATGTGTTGCAGGGGTTTCACATAATCCGTCTTTTTGCAAAATGTCCAGTCCTTTTGCAAAAGGTAGTCAGTTTGAACAAACATCGACTATTTTGCAACGGGACGGCTGAATTTCTGTCATTTTGTAAAATGTCTTAGTGCTTTTAGACAAACTGAACAACGACTTGAGTTTATGAAAAGTTACTACATAATTTAAGCTGTTTGTAAATTTATGGAAGATAATCCAATAAATATATTTGCTTTGGGCAAAATTTTATTACAATCACTTACACTAGGTGTGTACTGCAAATTACACATAAATGTCTTCTACAACAGATAAATTAAAAAGGAAGATTCTTAAATAATACGGACGACGTTTTGCAAAATGACGGATTATGCTAAGCGCCTGCGACATGTGTATCTATATGTAGGTGTTAGTTTCAGAAACGGTTTGAATACAATAGATGAAGTTGAATGAAGCGGAGCAATTTTTGTTATCAAATAACTAAACTTTTTAGTAAAATCACACTAGTAATAAAAAACTATGATCAGCTGTATGCTAGAGGTAAACTTAGTTTTTCTGGAACTATACAACGGCAACAATGCAAAGGATCTTCTAATAGACCACTAAATACGCATTACTTAGTAATGTAGTCACGCGTATCTCGAATGCAATCATTCGAACTATTCGCTTTTGCATATATCTCGAGATGCGAGTAATTCATTCGAATGATTAAAACTTCTCGAATACGTTCGTAGCGACATAATTCGAAATATTCGATTATCCATGCATCTTCGAGATGCTAATAATTCATTCGAATGATAAAAACTTCTCGGATTACTTTCATTTCGTTGTCCGTTGTCGAAATATCGTTTGTGTCGGTATATAATTTGAGTAGTATTCGAAAGAATTTGTAATTCGAGAAGATACTTAAAAGATAAACTACAAAGTAACAAATTTGACTTTTTTTTGTGTGATGGGGTCGCATGTGCACCTTTGTCAGCAAAATAAGTTCTTAGAGTTTCGAACTGGTACACTTATTTCTACTTTTCCACGCTTAAATTCAATAATATTAATTTTAGAATTTTAAAATTGATTAATATTCAATTAAATATACTATTGCCTTATTCTAGATAAACAAATAAAATAATTTCAGCAATTAATTTCTCTCTTTCTAAATATCAAATAAAGCAAATATTTTCATTTTACGATCATTTGTAGTCTACCCGGCGTTTGATATTCCCTTTCTCTTGTTTAAAACATTTTGTATCTAAACTGGTTATCATGATTACTCTTATAAAGATATAAACTATTAATCAAATATAATATAGTTATTTTTGTTACAAGTACCTAAAATAATGTTTTTTCGGACGAATCGTTGTTGTTTCCGGACGAGGCGAAGCCGAGTCCGGAATAACAGATGAGTCCGAAAAAACGTTTTAGGTACGTGTTACAAACAACATTTTTTTGTTAAAGCTCCCAAAAACACATTCAAACCTCTTATTATT
>JABXWE010031431.1:0-15817 GCA_014611495.1 Limonius californicus
TTTTTGTTCAGAAAGTAAACATTTTTGTTAAAGCATCTATGTTGCAAATCAGGTTAGTTTGTTGTGCTATCGTATATTTTACATATAATTCTATATGTTTGTTCTAATAATATGCCTATTACGAAATACTGATAGATTTAGTTAACTGATTAATGACTTTATCCTAGCCAAATTTGAACTAAACGATTGATTAACACGGTTTATAGGAACCGTTTCGTAACTTGACAAACTTGGTCTGGTACGTTAAAATATAGCCTACTACGCCAGGATAGGGAGCGACTAGAAAGAAAGTAAGGTTAGGTTGTATTTGCTTACTAACGATTTCCAGCCAAACCGGAAGTAAAAACTAAGGTTATGAAATACTTAAAATTGTGCATTTAGAAGTTATTTCTCAAGTTTCAACATAATAGTTTTAAAAACAAAAAATACATACCGTTATCTCATCTTGTGGTCACCTAGTATAACTAATGGCTACAAGTATACCACTAAAGTTAACTAGCTAAAAATAATATCCTAACCAAACCTAAAGTAAATATTTGGTGAGTATTGTGTATACTCATGGTTTGATAGCCGATTGCGCGTTCACCATTTTCTGATTAGTACAAAAATCAATAGTAATAACATAAATATTTTACCTAAATTTTATCCTTTTCCTTAAATATTCATGTTTTCTTTAAAAATATCGGAAAGTTTGCGGTATTTTGAATTAACGGAATTATAGCAGGATAAGGAACTACATCAGCAAATTTCGTCAAGGATATGTGGGTTAACCCAATCCCACACATATAACCTTACATTATTTTAGAAGCAACAAATAACAATTATAAAAATTATACATGATCTAATTAAAAATGTAATAGTTTCGTCTTAAAATATTAATAATTACCAATTACAGCAATCAATTACCATAAGATAAATGCTATTTATGAATAGTCAACAAAAATACACATGACGATGCAGTGACGTATTTTTCGGGTTACTGAAAGGCATTCAAAGCTTTTTATCAATGAAATATTCAATGCATCCTATCTTCTTAAATGTAGGAGTAAACGTTAAATTAATCAACACAAAAAAATTAATACATTTTGGTAAACAAATTCTATATTCCGAAAATATATATTTTCATTCTTAGGGTGGCAGATAATTAAGGAAAGTTTATTTTTAACCATACATTAAATGCAACGCGGATTTTACATAAATTAGCACTTGCTTGTCTAAGAAATACCTTTTGTAGCCCTTAAACTGAATATATCTATATAGTCAACTAGGTTAATCATATTCAGATATTATCTACATAGGTATATGTCTTCAATTTCCCGGATTTACTTGGGTGGATATGAGTGACTGTATTAGTTATAATGATGAGTATAAATAACCATATAACCAAAATACAAATGGCGATTTTCGGTATCTATGTAGATCTGGTAAGCGGAAAATTTGAAAAGTAAGGTTAAGTTCTTCTACTAGTAAATTTTAAATAAAAATTCGGATCTAATGAGAGTATTTAACCAACTCACATATCGGTTTGCAGTTTATAATTTTGACATACACACTATAACGTTTTCTTCATTATGTTTACCTAAGCATTAAGATGCTATTAAAGTATCAATTTTCCACTTTCACTGGAATACTGGGCGGGATGTACTTTAAACTGTACAAAACAGTTTAAATCAATTTACTTATGCTTGATTACAAAAAGGTAAAAAACACCGCGGATTAAGTTATTGGAGGTTTCTTAATCCAATTTATCGATATCGTGATATAGAAAAGCTTTAATAAATAACGCTAAACTTATTACACTTAAAGAACAACAGAAATCGTTCACTTTCGCGTTCTGTAAAAACAAGTACAATGAAGCCTGTTTAGGACGAAAATTGAAACAGCTTCGACTTGTTTTTACGATTTGGAGTGGTTTCCGCCTTGTACGAGTTTAAATCATTTTGGTATATTTTATAATGGTATTAACAAACATAATTTTATGATGTATTGATTGATGAGGAGATGTAGTGAACAAGCCTGAAGCCTATATAGTTGGAAGAAGAAGCAGAAGATTATGATGATTCTATATATGGTTGAGTCAGATTTTTCTCTTTCACTGAAATTTTTTTAAATTCATGTTTATACGTATTTGTTCAATTATTGAAATATATACTATTTCCACTTCATATTAGCGTTAATCATACCCTGATGTTATAAACAAGATTGCACCTTTTACAGGGTTCGCTTTATACGAGTTACGCTGTGTATACCAACATTAGAACAACACAATTCTTAATTAAGTGCTAAGTAATATAATTGATTGATGTGCAACAGTAAAACATCTTAGCTTAAAGTTCAACTCATATTAATTAATTGCATTTACTCATTACAGCATATCAAGGACAGCCACGATATTAAAAATCTGATTGCAGTGATACGCTTGCTAAAAATGCCAAATAATCTGTCATATCGAAATTCTTGGTACTCCAATCTCGGGACTGTCTTCAATTTATATAACCTATTTATTAATTCTTCGCATAGTTGGAATTGTCTCTTAAAAGTGTTTTTTCTATTGTATATTTATCAACTCCAATTCAATTAAATAAACTAACAGCGGTTTTTACTTTAGATATGAATGATAAAATTTCAACAAAAAATTACAATGTATAAATTTATAGCAGTCCACTTCACGTGCGGAAACGCTGAAAATTCGAAAGTTAATCTCAACCTACAAGGTGAAAATATGTATCCTAATTAAATTTTTACGATAATTCAGTACGCCTCCGCGCAGCTGCTCTTCAGCTATTTATTTAAAGAGATCATAAAACTATTTATATTTATATAATTCTAACCACGCAATTCCGTTGGTGGTGGGTATTGAGTTGTATTGAGTTTATTTGGCATTTGTTCTAATATTTAAATATAACAACGTTTAGGAATTATTATTAACACCAACGCTGGTACTGATAAAAGAAATGAAATAATGATTATCAATGAGCCATCTCACAATCGTATATGAATGAACTGAACTAAGAACAGTTAGGCCGGAAAATACGGCATATTATCAAATTATTATTCTTAGTTATATTCTATTGACTAACAATAACGCTCATGTTTTTAACACAATGGTTTTAAATGAAAATTATATGCTTGTGTTGATAATTTGAGAAAGCAATTTATACATGGAGAAATAAAAAAATACGTAAAACGTTTTTTGTGTATCGACAATATTTTGTTATATTATAGTTACGTTAGTTTCTACATTAGAAGAACTCTGCTAGAAAATGTTATAAATTTGTTTAAATATGGAACTAGCAGACTCACTACATAAACTTTAAGCAAAACATAACATGTGTATTAAATAAAAATTTATAGGTAATTTAAAAGCAACAATAACAATAAATTGTTTGGGGAATTAAAAATCTCAAATATAATAACAACATTAACAATCAAAACTATAATATAAATGCGTTGTCCGACGGATGCATGAAAAATCTGCAGGTGTAGCACAACTGTAAATTTAATCAATTTTAGTCACAGATAAACAATAATTCTAATATTTCATTTTCTCAAACCGATCAAGTTTTTGACTTAAAATAGTGTCACGATTTATGTACGTGTAAAAGTACTCTGTAAACACTTGAAGCACATTGGAATACACATGTTATAAAGTTGGCATTCATTGCTGGTAAGAGATATGTATTTGCCTTATGCTACAAAGATTATGGACGACGATATCTTACAGTTCAGGAGAACTGCATATACGTAGATGAAAATAATTTTCATAATTTCAGTTTCAAAAAATAACCAGTAATGGACGTTTTCAAAAATAAATAAAGATTTTTTTATCCTTTTAAAGGAACTTATTTTTATTTTCTACAATTTAATGCTGAAAATTTTATTGTAAATTTACAGTGACTGAAAACCAGGTTTAAAAAAAATACTTTATCGACTAACTTTAAAGAAATAACAGCAACTCTACAAAATATCAGCACTATTCCACTTGGTGGAGTGCAGATTAGACCATCTAATTTTCATCTATTTCGACGTAAAAAAATAATACAGCAGGTAGTTATATAATTAACAACATTCACCAACATTATTGCTAGGCGACTGTAAATCTAGTTCAGACAGATAAAATAAGTGTATATTTTCAAGACTCAAACTGTATATATTTAAAAGCCTAAATTTCATAATTAACTGCTAAAGTGATTTTGTTGGTTTATTTAAGATTTAGTACAAAACAAAACCAGAAAAGGATGAAGATAAAATTGTAATTAAGGGAAACCTAAAGCGACCTGGCAACCAAACAGTAAAAGCAACTTTTATATCAACAGCCCATTATATTCGTTTCCCTGTTCGCTACGGGGTTTAGGGCTATCTACGTCAACGCTGGAAAACGAACTGCAGCCAACGTGAAAGACAATACGTACAATACCATGAAGGAAATTGATAACAGAATCATGGCGTTGTTCTGACTGTGAGAAATTCAGATAAATTTTGAGATTGTGATTATGTGCATTATGTTGTATTATCGTATTTTTGCACCACTTTTAGGTGGATAAGAGGATTTTTTATATAATTTTTTCACCGTATTTCAATTTTGTACATGTTAACTACTAATTATAAAATCCGCAAGTAGAAACGTCCCTTATTAACTAAGCTACCGTGACGGTACAAAACGCTAAGTTTAGCTAATTTTGAATCAGTTTAATAGCCCCTTAACGCGAAAAAATACGTCTAGCAAGAAATTCAGATTCCCAACTCTCTAGAGTAAGTTATCCTGCTAAATAACTACATCGAAATCTATACTATTTGATAAGAATTTTCGCAGTAAGAGGACCACTGATTTTAAATTGTAAAATTAACGCCATTGAACGTCACTATAGAGTCAACGACGTAAAAGTATCAATTATAAGTAATCTCCTAACCGCTGAAATCGTATCGACAGCGTACTATTATGTCACAGAAAACTAGTTTCTACTATAAATTATTGTTGTCTACTGAAATAACCTATCGCTGTTTGGCAAAATAATCCATTAATTGCTAGAATTCTCAAGGCGATGGTGATAACAATTAATGTATGTGAGATAACTCAACGTATCAGACAACAGTACATAATCACGAAAAATCCTTGCTTATAAAGTTGATGGAAACAATAAAATCGCTTTACAATTTTACACGTTGAACTGAATTGCATGTTCCTGTTTACTGTGAATTAGTATTTTCTTTTAATATATCTGTGTCCCTCTGGTTTGATTACTTATTTTATTATTATAAAAAGTTTAAAAGGATTTACAGTACATAAAACTGATGCTCAGTGATATAAATATAATACTGCCAGTTTTATTTGAAATTATAAAACAAACTTTAATGTTTAAAATATTTAGTTATCTACCGCCACAGTTTAAATCATGATATTTTTATCTAAACAATGCCTACAATTATAAGTAAATTTTTAAAATTTTATCTGTAATTTTTTGAAATTCAAATGTTAGCATTTGCTATAGCATTTTATAAATACTAAAATAATATATACCTAACATTATGCTAAGATTTAAGAACTAATTTCCGTGTTCTCTTTTACCACAGATAACTAACAATAACAATTTGTTGTTCTGAATTGTAACGCCTTTAAGCTGTGTTTCGGCATAAACGTTTATCTTCAGGTATTAGTACCGCCTTGGTGTTGCATTTTAAATTGTGAAACTACTTCTAACTGTAATCTAGTATGTTTACTAATAAATGATTATGTTTAAGTATGGCGAAAGGATACTTGGATTAACATAAAATCGACATGCATGTATTGATATGACAAATACAACCAAACCTGATTTGATTTCAAATTGTTGGTATAAATATTCTTCTCAGTTTTTTGTAAATTTATGAAAAATCGAAGCTTTCCAGCCAATGCTACGGATCTGGTTTAAATAATTGAAGTAAACCTATTTTAAATGGTTGTTGTAAAATTATTGCTATGGTGAAATGGCGAGACAACAATACATCGATCGGCAGGCGTAGATTGGTACAGATTGATTTGATTTCTAACTTTAAACATAAAATACTATTAATTTATTTGTAAAATTTGAAAAATTGAATTTTTTACGATAGTGTTTGGGAATTGAGATTTAAATATTTGCAATAAATGAGTTTTAAATTAATTTTTGAATATATTATTTTTTGCATTAATTTCACAGTCTGTTTTGAAATTAACTGTTTATCTTCGAGTTATAGGACCCTGTCGGAGCTACATCTACAATGCATTAAAAATTTTGTATTCGATTAAAAAAAAAATTTAGTTTGTTTACTTAAAATTGATATACTTATCCAAATACGGTGAAATAGCGACACAATGATACTTTTTCGGAACATAATCAACGTGCTAGAAAATACGACGATTTGTTTGCAGATAGTAGACTGTAGACTTAAAGATTTTTTTTGAAAATTTTGTAATTTTAATGTTTTTGCGTTACAATCGAAAACTGGCAGGTAAAACATTTTTGAATGAATTTTATCAATATTAATTTGTTTTTTCCTTATTGCACCCATTGAAGACGTGTTTTGAAACGAAATACTTTCTCACAACATTACTTCTATCAATACATATACTGATATAGAAAATGAAACCGGACTTGATTTGATTTCAAACTCTAGATATAAATAAACATCCTTTAAGTTTTTTGGAAGTTTTTGAGAACCAACTAATTTTAAACTGACATTTAAATATATTAAGAGGATTATTAAGCACTGCAACTGTAGCGAGTTTTGACGAATTTAAAAAGGTTTGATTTTAAAAAAACCATAGTAGCAAATCGCAATAAACCATTGGCACAAATTCACAATTTTAAAACATGTGATTATGTCTTGTACAGAGTGTTTTAAACATTTTTTTTAATTTTTCTTTGTATCAGGTAATGTTTGTATGGGTCTAAAATAAAATTTAAATAAAGCAAGGTTTTTCATCATCGAATTTAAATTTGCAATTGGAATAATTTAAGTAAAACATTTTTTAATTAAATTGGTATCAAATATTAAATACCATAAAAGTGGAAAACTATAAAAGGCTTTGTAACATTTCCATCAACAAAAATTGTTTTTGTACGTTCCAATTAATTTTAATATTGTTGTAATTGAAGATATAAATAAATCAATCGAAATTTAATTTAACATATCACCAATCAACTTAAAATCAAGTAGTCCATAGGAACTAAAGGTACAAAAGAGTTTTTAACCAATGTAGAGCGCCGGGGCCTACACCGAATCCTATTGATTTAAATTTTGAAAGAGGTGTCAGATCAAATGGTTCAATAAAGGGTTAATTTACTCACTTAGACACATAAGGGTTCATCCAGTAGGTCAGGGGCGAGTGGTGCCACGTGGAGCATCACCCAACATGATCCTAGATAGAATCACAGCGGCGTCTACAGCGCCCATGCGACAAGCGTCGTCTCCTCGTCCCACTAACACAAGAAGTCTCACAAACCACGTCTTAGATCCACGGTTCACTATTGCTATTACTATTTCATACAATGTCACTTTATCTTCTTGTAAGAGAAAATTTAAAATTCATCGAAAAATTTAAAATTTTTTTCAGGTAAATGGAAAAATGTCTCTGAGGGAACCTTAGACCTCCTTTGTCTAATTGTTTTAATTGTCCATGATGCAGTTAAATATAAGCCTTAGTCTTATCGGTATATTTGTAAACACAGTTTTTATGCGAGTACAATCCACACACCTTCTCGAGAACGCTGCTGATAATACAATGGTCGGGCTGCGCTTGTGACCGCAGAATCGGAATGGCTCGGGCTACCCCATCTCCTCAGGTACGCTACGCGCAGTTGCGCAATATGCTGTCGCAAAACAGTAAAAAACCTCAGGAATTTATATGGTAAATAATTAAACGTATACACTATAACCACACATACACCAGAAAAAACAGCGGCCGCAAAAAATTCAAACAATAACCAATTACCGCGCTGCCAGCTAAATTAATTTGCCAGCCGAAGCATAAGCCACTTTACGATCTTTAACTGATGATTTTGAAATAAACATCGAGGACATAATAGCACATAAAAATCCATCCACAGTTTTGATAGCGTATTATGTATCGCACAGAACAGAAGCAATAAAAACGTTTTAATGAATTCACCAGTTACTTTCGAAAGGTTAAAGGTTGAGCTGTCCAGTCAATACATGAATTACGCATGGAGAGTTTGATTAATGCCAACTATCAAACTAACAACGATTTTTATTCTTTGTTACTTCTAATGCTTCCCCACGGTAACACCTTGAAGGGCTACAAAAACTCCGTGTGGAACTTCCTTTTCTATATAGGACTGTGTAGGACAAAACTCATTAATTTTATCGTATGTATAAGCTAATTTTACAAAAGTCTCCAAATAGCATGCTCGTAAAAAGCGGAAAACATGAATTTACAACAACCCAAATAATCGCTAGTTTTAGGAAAACAACTGCGTATGCACACCTAGAGGGGAATAACCTTAATCGGCTTCATGATAAGAAAGTTTACTTTGCAAATACATAATTATGACAATAATTTTCCAGCGCTACAACCAACATCACGTTTAAAAGGCATATCTGCAACAAGCAAGATACTACGCACGTTTACTGACTTAAATTCTCCAAAGAGGAGCTTTTATTCATCATTTATGTACTGTTACCGCCGTCGCTAATTTGCGACGGGTGTTGTACAACTGCAATTAACTTTTCAAACATTTTATGTCTGATTTTTCCAATATTATTTGAACTGAATTTATTATTATATTTATATTATGCCTAAAAACAGTTCAATACAATTTGTCATTTTTTATTGATATATGCAGTGCTGATACTCAATTTTTTTACAACCGATTCGCTTAAAATATCGACATCAAAATAATTTTCCGAGGGTCAAATTGGTACACATTTCTTTTACGAAGAACCGAAATTTAACAGAGCTATCCATAGATATGTATGTATTCTGAAAATAGTCAAGTTGTTTTCCAGACCATATGGATAAACATAACCTATTTACGGTATTTTCCAGTACTACACTGTCTTGTGGAGCACTCAAAAGTGGAGCTCCTGACGACAATAAAACTAGTACCGTACAAAGTTTTGGCAATTTTTCTCTTCTTCCACTCTTTCAGCAGTAGTGTGTGTTTTATTTGTTTAGGTTGACCAATTTACATTCCTACAAAATAATATTCGCATTCGCCACGAACATTCGACATATACTAGTACCGGCATCACACATGCGTGAACGAACAGTCGTGTGTTCCACGAACATTTGTGACCGAATATTTATTTACGAATATCCACCAAACCCAACCTACACACATACATCTTCGCTTACCAAATAATCATTATTCGTGAAAGTTAGCGGAGAAATGAGTGGCGATAGCGCACATTGTGATGTAATTGTAGCATCGGCTACATATTGTTTAAATAAAATTAAATGAAACAATCTTGTCAGCCCCGCGAAATATATTTCAAAAAACAAAATAAAGAAAATTGGTGAACGTTTTCACAATCACTGTTGCATCTTCGGACCAAAAATTTATTCTAAATCAAGCAAAAGACAAATAAAAGTCAAATTTCGATTTAGAATACATTTTTGGTCCGAAGATGCAACAGTGGTTGTGAAAACGTTACCGATTTTCTTTATTTTGTTTTTCGAAATATATTTCGTGGGGCTGACAAGGTTGTTTCATTTAATTTTATTTAAATTTTTTCCCATTATGAGTATGGACATCAATCTGATGATACATAATGTTTAATGACTTATTACAATCATTATTACCTAAAATAAAGGAAACGCAGTTGGCGAATGCTATCTTTGAATGGAAGAAGAATAAAGTAAGTAACTACCAAGCAAATTATTGCTTTTTTAATAATAGCAATATAATACCTTCCCTTTCTTGTACTTGTAATAAAATTTCGTGTTTTAAGACTAGTTATGGAGGAACTGATGGTTCTAGGTGAAAATCCCAAAACAAAAATCCCGAATCAAAAATCTCGAAAGACAAAATCCCGAAAACAAAAATTTCGAATGCCAAAAATCTCGATTGACAAAAATCTCGAAAGACAAAATCTCGACAAGAAAAATCTAGAATGACAAAAATCTCGAAGGACAAAAATCTCGAATTGTAAATATTCGTTTCCAATCATAGATATAGGTTTCAGAAAAAGAATTGTAGGGATTACCCGGACACACAATTTCATAATTTTTGTCGGATGAAATAGAACCGAAAATGTCTAGGTTGTGTATCAATATTGGTACACGAATGTGTGGTGGTCAAAATAGTTAAGTGATTCCTCAAATATTCCTGCCCATATTTTTCTTTGAAATTGGCTTCAATATCGACTCCAAGCGGGAATGTGTTCGTCATTCACGCGAATGCCAATTGTTTGTAGGTACACGAAGACGAACTTTCTCTCCACACTTGCGTAAATCCGTCCCAATAACAAACCTTTGTACATGAACAACGAATATGCGGATCTGGCGTGGGACTTCACTTCTACTTCCCACCGGTACCAAACCGAACCATTGGAAATTACAACTTCCTGTTTACTACATCATCATTTGTATGAACAAACTACTAACTGTAATGAAAAATTATGTTACTGTTTAAGTTAGGTTCTAACGTAAAAAGTTAGTTAAACATTCAAAGTGTATTTAGAATCTCAAAACAATAAAAATATTTCCGCTAATAATAAGCCAGAATTGGTAAATTTCCGAGATACAGCACTGTTAGTGTATGATCAATTATTCCCACTCTCTCTTCCGTGCTATGAGGGGGTATTTATATCTAGTTAGCCAAGAAAATTTCTAGTAAAGAAAAGTAAATATGGTTGCTATGGTTACAACTATGATGTTTTATAAATAAGTTGTCAAAGCTTGACATCCATAAGTTGAACGGTGATCGAAAAATCGAGCTCCGGTCAGTTATTAAGTATTTATTTTTGGAAGGGTTATCGGGCAAACAAATTTTTGCTGATATGATAGAAACCTTAGGTGATCAATGTCCTTCATACGCCACTATTAAAAACTGGGTTGCGAAATATAAAGAGGAAGATCAGATGTGAAAGATGGGCACCGCCCTGGAAGACCAATTTCTGTGACCACTCCAGAAAACATTGATTCTGTCCATGATATGATTTTAGAAAATCGACGTATTGGCATTAAGAATATTGCAGAAGCATTGCACATTTCCTATGAACGTATGTGTCACATCATTCATCACGACTTGGGTATGAAAAAACTTTCGGCCAAATGGATTTCAAGATGCTTGAACGTTGATTGTCAACGTTAAAGGAAATCTGCCGCCGTTTTGCAGAAGATTCTTCAAACTTTTTGGATCGGCTTGTTACTATAGACGAAACGTGGATGCATCACTATGACCCAGAGATTAAAGAGCAATCCAAACAGTGGAAGCATGTAGGTTCTCCAAGACCGTAACAATTCCGTGTTCAAACATCGACTGGCAGATTCTTGCTTCAGTTTTCTGGGACAAAGATGGGATAATTCTGATAGATTATTTGGAACGGGGTAGAACTATCACGGGGACATATTATACTGAGTTGCTATCTAAATTACGTACGAAAATTTCGGAAAAACGCCGCGGGAAATTTGCCAGAGGTGTGCTCTTTTTGCAAGACAACGCTCCTGCTCACAACTCGTTGATTGCACTGAAAAAAATTGACTAAATTGGTTTTGAATTGGTTGACCATCCGCTCTATTCTCCGAATTTAGCACCGTCAGCGTATTATTCGTTCCCAAAACTCAAAAAACATTTGAAAGATAAAAGATTTTCGACAAATGACGAAGCAATATGTGCCGTTGAGGAGTGGTTTGCAGACCAAAGCAAAGATTTTGTTTTAAATGGCTTAGAATTACTTTATGAACGTTCTGCTAAATGTATAAGTCTTAAAGGAGATTAAGTTGAATACGTAAAAGTTTGTTTTGAAATATTGTGGCGTTTTATATGGTAGGCTAAGTACTTATCAATGCCCCCTCGTATAGCTTAGAAAAAAGCGGATTTAGTCTTTGTAATTTGAACTGCAGTACAACTCAATTAAAAATAGTCCGGGTACAAGCAATTGTGTGGATTTCCATTGTTTTCTGTATCATATTTCCTGTTAATAGCAATCGCTAGTCCCAAACGGGTCTTCAAAAATCCAATTTCTTAAATATTTATTATTATATATTCCCTACTACGTTACCTGAAACATCGTTTTTAAAATTATTAGGCCGCAAAAGCTCTTACAATCGCACTATTTTTTAATCATTGAGTTGCCAAATGCAACCATCCCACCCAGCTTATACCGGCTCAACACATTTCGTGCTGTACAACGAGTCTAACATGCCTCACTCTCTAAAAACCCTTTGCCCCAGCTACAAGTCACCATAAACACCCTGCGAAAGCACTAATTACGAATCGAAACCTAACCTATTTTAATAGAATAACCCCGAACTCAAGGGTCTCGGTAACCACTTTACAGTAGTCCCCAAGGGCACTTTAAATAATATTTAAATTTATATATTTCTGGAATTGTTTGTACAATTATTTGCAAATTATTTTCACTGTTTTAGTATCCTGAACACACCCTAAAGTTAAATCCATGTGTTATAATAAATATCAGTTGCCGTGTTATCAATTCAATTTTAAAAGATTTATTGTGCCAAAACATGTACAAATAAATTAAAATCTATACATACACACCATGAAGAAGAGACACTGTTTCAGGAGATGCCTCCTCTACAGCAATGTCACGTCAAAACAGTACTCCCAGTACATATAGTAAGCGACCTCAGCTCTTTTCAGCGAAAGTTGCAGTTTTGTAAGCCGCTCAGACCAAGAGAAGTAACTAATTTTCCAGTTTCGACTTTTCTCGAAGATCGACGCAAGTTCTAGCACCCTCACGGACCATGCGGTTAAAACTTCTACGGTAATGAAAAAATCCTGGCCTTTATTCGGCGGTAGTTCTTCCGGCAGGAAGAACAGGTCTGTGTCCCGTTGTCACTGAAAACACCAAGCGTCCAACCAGCCATTTTAACCCCAGCTAATAATACAAATCATCGATACATTATTATAACCATTGCCATCTATTCATAATATGTAGCTGACAAATATCACGCACGTATCTGGAATCAAGTGCGGAAGAATTTTTGGCGACATCTCAATTACTAACACTTTTACGTTGCCAATATGTTAATATTATATTCCAGGCATTTGCGGAAACGTCTGCGAGTAATTTGTTGATACTCCATATGAGTTTTCCAAGAATTCAATATCCAATATAACATCTTAGTATATGATTAACACCACGATATGTCAAACATTAAACGTGAAATTAAATGTTAAACGTGTTTGTTAGATATAAAAGTATATAACTATGGACTTATTTGGATTTGATTTTCTAGATATTCTCTATTATCAAACGATAAACCAAGAAACGTTTACTTGGTATAATCGATTAGCTCCCAAAACTACTAACACGGCTTTAAAATATTATATGTTAGTAAACAAACAATTTATTTATTTCTTATAATTTGGTTTAGTTTCGATGTTTAGCATATTATAATAAATATTGAATACTATTACGGCTACATAATTTAAATTGTCTTTAAATAAATATTTTGAACAGTAGATGAGCGTACAGATTACTTAAAAAATAACCGTCGACCACGGTTCTTTCCAATTGAAAAATACCTACATGTGCGTTTGTATTTGAATTTCGCATGCGTTATCTAAATGATAAGTAGAGTATCAGAATTAGACTACTTTTCTAACTACGACTTATCCGCAACTAAGCATTCGCGCCAAAAATGTTGTTACCCTTTCTACGATATCATGAGCAATGAACATACGGGGTTAGCTGTTATTAAGGCGTGGCCGTATGTATTACTTCAAAGTACCTGTCTACACGAACTAATATTTTTGAGTTCCTAAAACGTTGTCGAAACTATTAATAATACTTAGCTGCAAAGTAGTTGTTACACGGCAATAATCGTTGCAAAGTCCCGGTACACCAAATTAACAAAAACTTGGGTGTCAGAAACTTAGTATGCTAGCTGAGGTGATAGCGGCTGCCACCCGATGCTGTTGTGGTATGATCTGATCAGCTACTTGCCAATTTGTTGAGTCTGTTCCTGGTTTTAGGTTGGACGATTGGGTCAGTCTAAAACCTGGTCGCTAGATCGATCATCCCGGACAGAATTTGTTGTTGGTGGTTTACCAAGTCCAGCCCCTCTAGTCTGATGGGGTGTATTGAGGATAGGGGGTTTCTTGGTTGCTGAAGTACACCTGGAAAACTGTAAGAACTACATGAGTCACCTCATCGAAATCTGACCGACAAGCTGCAGTCAGCTGATGGGTAGTGGCGTAAACTTTGTTGTAAAGTGGGGACCACACGACGAGACGAGCTAACAGCAACGGCTAGGTTAGAGCGCAAGTGGAACGTGCAACGTCACTGAATTTCAACCTCCCCTAAAATCTTAACATGGATTCATATGGACGAAAGGTCGTTTCTGCGCATTGTGTACTTCTTACAGTTTTCCAAATCTAGCTTGATTTTGGACTCTAAAGTCGGTCGAATGCCTAACTGTGGGTGTGCCGTCGACCGGCTTGAATTCAGTTCTATTAAACGACCGTAAGGAAGAGCATCTTCTGTATGTTGTTACTTGCTGAATTAGGTTCTTCAAATAACAAAGAAATAGTGATTGGTAATAACAATGCTATAACATTGTGTGACACCTCCCGCATAGGCATCTCCTTCTTAAAATGGAACTACGCTGTAATATCCTCGACGCATTGAAATATTTCAAAATTTAATGTAACTGCCAACAGTTACCCAATGTAAATAGTGATCAGACTGTTCATTTCAAAAAGCTGTAATTCCGGAAAAAAGAATTTTCAGATTCAAGTGTGTATAATATTTTTATTGTTTCTTCGTTCTTACTTTGCATAAGCATCTGAGATGTATACAGTTTTAAAAGGAACGTCGCGTTAAGAAGCCAAAGGTCGACTCTACACACGTAGCAAAAGAATGTATAATATACTAAACTAACATACAAAGGAAACATTTAATAAGAAGTATTGATATTATTATGTGCCGACTTTTGAGTATGTATATTTTCACAGGAAAACGCGTAACAAGTACGAGGGTACTGAAGAACTGCAGCCCCATCTTACATATTTTAAGTGGGAAGGGTAGCTCAGACCCCATAAAAAGCTTTAGCATATCCTCCATTCCTTCCTAAATGTCTATAAACTTGAAATTTTATATTTATATTAACCATAACAAAAATTATAAAATCTTCAAAACAGAAGTTGAATGAAATACATCCAGTATACTTTTTAAACTATAGCAGTTGTATATCTATTAATGTCAAGTGCATGTTATTTGTTATATTTTAGTGCAATTGTATTTTTCTGGAACTTAAAACAAGGTATTCAAATCATTTTGAAATGGTAAAAGCTTTTATATTATCAAACAGTGTTGGAGGAAGGTACTTAATTTTTGAGTATAAGCGAACAGTTATTGGCGGGAAAAATAAGTAAATAATTTTGCAGATTGAGATAAACCAAAGAACGTCATACAGGAGAAATACATAAGCTTGTAATAATTTACTAGTACTGATAAGTAATTAAGCTTGAACATTATTTCCTATTATTAACATTACGATAAACGCTTCAAAAATCTTAAAGGTTTAGAAGCATGTATTAGCAAGCAACTGTTGCTGACGATAAAAAGCTATATATAGATCGAGTGTATTAGAGAAACTATATCAGCACTTCCCTGTACAGAAAGATACATTAGATCAATTTCTGAC
>JABXWE010031432.1:0-18877 GCA_014611495.1 Limonius californicus
GAGAGAAAAAAAAAGATAGCAGATCTCTTGGAAATGTATACTACAGTATTATCAACACTGCAGAAAATATAAGATTACTCGCAGTACGAGCATCTGATGCCCATGATCGATGAAACAATCAGATTACCGAAATGAAAATAAAGAAATCTACTAAGCTAGATAACGGAATAACGGAATGCAAACCTGGATTAACAAAGAAAAAATTATAAATAGTTGCCTAGTTATCTCTAGCCTGGAACACACAAACTCTACATCTAAATAAATATCTTAATATCCGTAGGAACTACAATCACTCTATAGGGTCCTATACACTTCGGATGGCCATTTAGAGTTTGGTGTCAAAATTTTCAGATGGCGCTAGCTCCTTCAGTTTGACCTAATTATTACCACCGCAGTCGTAGCAGGGACCAACGGTTTTAACGTGGTCCTCGAAGCATGGCCGATCGCTGTTGTACCATTAAACGGCCACCCATTCTTGTAGTGAATCAAGCCTACGTTGCTTGACTTTGGTGACCGTTTGACCGGCACCAGCAGCGTTTGGCTATGCGAGAGTCCTTAAATTCTTTTACACTTGGTAAAAGTGCTTTAAACTACATCTAGATCAAGTTAAAATAATAGATGCATTACACGTAATATGCCGTTTTTTACATTAAAATATGTTTTTATTGTCTCGCGAACTTTCTGATTTAAATTGAACATTGTTATCTTTTGGATGTGGAACAAAAAACTCCAACTTAGTGATATTGAGAACTTCGGAGGCAGTTTGTGCAGATTCATTAAACAATTTACCAAAAAATTCAAACGACCACTTTTACCAGGAGCTACAGCTATGGTAAAATATATAGTAAGATTTTAATTTCTGTGCTCTAACATATTTGTTCAGGTACTAATATTTTATGTTTCAAACTGAATAATAACCATAGCAATCATTTGAGAACTATCAAATAATTATAGTAAATGTTAGAAACTGTATGTCTCAAGAAAAGGCACAGGTTTGGTTTTCACGACCAAACATTATCAAAAATGTTGTTAATCATATCATCACATCATAGAATGTGTGTTTTGCTTTAGAAAATACAATTGAAGCTCATATAAAAGATCTTTACGAGTGAGTTTGGGTTGAAATCAATGCTTAAACTTAAAACACTCTCTATATTAGAGAAACTTACGGCCTATGCGATATCAGAGCACTTGCAAATTATTCAAATAAATAAACCTATCAAATACAAAATGTAAACAGGCATGCGAAATAACTAATCTATTGTCTCAATGATATGATTCAATCTGAAGCGCTTTTTAATATTTATAATTCAAAAAGTTTGGTCTTACCAAATATTGTATTTTCTTTATATTTATGTTGCTCCTCAACTGCTTCCTTGCCTACGAGAACGTCGATAACGAAAGTGCCTTCTCTAAAACAAACCATTGATGGTACACGAAGAGCCCCATCGCCGTCTGGGATTATTCTTAACCGGTTCTTTGTGTAGATGGCTACACATGATTCCCTGTTACCAAAATGAATTCCTATTGGAATGCTGCACATTTTAACACGCCGACAGGCTTTGTATAGTTAAAATAATAATTTTAGCGTATATCGAAAACTTACTGTCAGTTATTAGTTGAAAATGAGTGTTAAACTCATTCGATTGTTGAAATCAAATAAACGATAAAAGATAAGATAACACTGCAATTCACTAATATTGATACGCACAGGCATTGCGACATTAGTCAGCTTTAACTGTAGAAAAATGACTAATATTACTTATGTGATAATAACCACAAACAGCAAAATTAAAGCTTTCAATAAATTACCCAATAGTTTGTAAATAAATCTCGTAAAACAACTCTCTTTTAAGTAAGCATAATTTAAGCACATCTTCTAAACTTTATATGTTGGGTTGTCTACTATTATCTACGAACAAATTAATCCCTTGTCATTTTCTCAATAAACGTTTATCTGAAATTTGTATTACAACCATAACTACTTTACTAACTTCCTAAAAACTAAGAAATGATAACTGTATCGTATGAGGAACCAATCCCGATCAAATTGATAATTTATTAGTTATAGTACTTGTGGTTAAATTGTTACTGGTAACGTGCAGATCCAAGTTCCAACAAAGTTCAAAGTCACCAACAACTTAAAGCAGTATTTTACTGGTTTTTGAAATATTCATTTAAAAGTACAAATTGATCCAAATTTCAGTTTAACAGAACATATAAACAACTTTATTTAAACTTATATTCTTATATCAGACCACATAATTAACTTAATTTAAGCTTTATATTCTTATTTATTATATGCTACCATCTTCAGATTTTTAAGATAGATATTAAAATATAAAAACCATTTGTGCTAGAAGAAAAAACTTCACTTCAAAATATTTAAAATTTACCTTGGCACATTTTGTTTTAAATTGTAACATAATTAAACATTTAAAAAGATCTACTTTATCAATACTCAAAGTTAGTATTCAGGATCTTCTCATAAATTTAAATAGATAATTATATACAAACAAATAATACAGAAATCTCGCTTGAAACCTGCACTTTATATATGTGTTTTTAATTACTTCTGTGCTATATAATATATAATATGTTAACGCTAAACAATAAGTAAAGGAGTTGACCGTAATTAATAGCTGGAGCGCAATTCCTTCTGAAAGATTGCTATTAAAACACATTTCAGGCTGTTGTTTACATAAAACGAATTTCAAATGTTTGTATATTGGATCAAATATAATTATTTTGAAAGTTCTAGCTGCACGCTTGCAAATTTTGTTGAAAATTGTAATATTTCATTATTTATTACAATTTTATTGTACTTGCCCAAAGTTAAACCTAAACGTATAGTAGTAAATTCCAGCTTGAGAGTATTTGCCAGTATTGCCATATTTACCCTGAACGTTGTTTTCAACTAAAAGTGAACCGGTCAATCAAACTAAATCCTTATTTTATTGCACACAACTTATCTGCTAATACCTTGCTAAAGGCGGTTTTACGTGTTACCTTTTTGTCAGCGATTCTCAAACTACATTTTATTTGTGGTACTATATATTTTTTTAATTGCATCATAAATTCAAATTACTAAACGCTGAAACTATGCCATTTATATTAATAAGAGATATTTGTTATAGCTAACGTAGAATTAAAAATAAATATAAACAACGTACTATACGGTTGTAAATATGGCAACTCCAACATTTATGTTTATAAGAAATACTTACCCAGAAATTGCTTGTTGATGCATTTTGCATAACTATTTAATAGGTTTTAAAGGCTATGGCATATTAGAAATACTTACCTATCTAAATTATTTTCATACCTTAGTTATGGCAGTACCTAATTAAGAATTAATTTGTTATGAGGATAGAAGGGAAACTGAAATATTCAATAACCATTAGGAGGATCACATGTGACGTGAGTTTTCAACCAATATCTTAAACAAATAGGCTTAAGCGAGCCCAGAATGCAAGGACAATTAAATAATGTATAAATAATATTTTAGCGGTTTTGAAAAGCAAAAGTTATCATGTTACTATTAAATACGACTGTACGAATATCATATTACGTAAAAACTAAAATAAGTAATACAGCAATATCCAAGATTTATGCGAAGATTTGTTGAGAATTTCTGATTTTATTTATTTAACTCAGAGTCGTATTCACTGCCCAGAACTGGCAACATGAGGGAACCAAGTTCCATAAGGTTAACATTGCCCAATCTTACCTGTGCTGTACTCTCAACCTGGAATACATGATAGTTCAGTATTACTAGAGAGAAGTATTAGTTCTGTAATGTGAATTTTGTTGTCAATCTATAATCCGCTTATTTCTGTACGACGTGTTGCTTATATTCTTCCCATACGTTGTTCGCAATTTCATGAAAAGTATCCACTCGTGTGAAATGTTATCATCAAAAGATAAACGTTTTCTCGATGGTGTATCTACCTACTAACTTGAATACTGCATGATTTTATCAGCATTTGTTTACTGAAAACACATTTAAATTTTCCATTGTTATTGAGAGATTAAAAAATTCCTTCGGGTCAATATATAGATACGACTTACAAGAATTATATAACATATTGACCATATATCCATCCTTAGTTTTAAAAAAATGTACATAAGTTAGCCTAAATGCAAGTAATTGGGATGTGATGCATGTATGCATATAGTTTTTATAGATACCTGCTGATTATCTGCAAGTGTATACAGATAGCTAGTATATTTTAACAAATACTTATTTAGATAATATTATCGCAGACGATAAATTTTAAAATTCACAACATGACCGTAAAAATAAGAACGGAAGGCAATTTTAATAAATCAATAATAATAAAAGCAGCCCTTCAAACAGCTTCCACTGGTGACTGCTTGATTTCAGATGCTACAAGATATCGATATGTGTGGTTAAAGATTTTAAGAACAAGAATCTGCCTGATGCATTTAAATATCGTCAGAAGAAGTTTGATATAGCTAGAGCAACACTTCATATGCTTGTTAATATACTTAGTCTTCGGTATAGGAAAAAGCTTAGAGTACCTTGCCTTATATTCTCCACAAGCTTCCACGAAATTCAAAATATCATGTACCTACTTCCTAGATATTATTAATTTCAACCAGCGATTAATGTACAACGATTTACATGACTTTAGCTTTGAAAAATCCACAAATTGTTTTAAGCCCTGGTATTACAACAGGATTTATGCACACAGTCTACTTTTTCGTCGTTTTGTTTCAAATGTTTAAAGGTCAGCTAAAACTTCATCAGTCAATAGAAACCAATGGACAAAATTAGTTGCATCTTACGGATAGCGTTTCCATATTTAATTCTTTAGTTAAAATATGAAATGTACGTTTATTTGAGATGCCTATATTCGTAGCAATTTTAGGAATTTTTACTTTACGAACGTGCAGAATTGTATAGTGAAATTTTCAATAATTTCTATTGTTAGTGCAATTTTTGAACGTCCTTCACGGAAGAGGTCTTTCAGTTTACTAATGCACAGTCGAAAATGAAAACGCGGAATCTTCTAAAATATATTTAATATCAATATGAATCTCCATTGCTGATAAACATTACGAAACATTTATCAGCAGCGGTATTGAATTTTTTAGTTTTTTATTAAATATACAAATACGTGTACTCAAAAAACTGTATACTAATACATACTTGCTATTAGGTACAGTAGTTGACGTGACAAATAAAACAGATCCTTACACTAAACATTTTAAAGCTAGTGCTGCCATCTGTGGTTAACTCCGAGGAATTTGCGTATCAGACTGTTATTGTTTGTAATATAATTTTTTAATTATAATTTCATTTATTTACATTATATTGGCTGTAGAAATAGTTCATGCTTAGGAAACAGTGAAAACTAAAAAATATCATTCAAATCACAATTCCATTCCTCACGGCGTTCAGAAAGGTCAATCGTGGGCCCATTGCTATTCACGACTTTCCATGTCTTTCAAACTATTCGGTTACACTATACGATAAATATTCTAATTTCAAGAGACAATTGTGCATGCTTCGAACAACTGCAGGATACTCGATATAGAAAGTAAATTAGATCATCTTTAACGTGCTGAAAAGAACATCTAAATTAAACAAAACCGTTTTTGCCTTTTCACGAATGAGACGACTATGTTATGCTTAAATATTTAAATGTATATATTAAGCATGCTTTGAGAGACGTCTGATATTTGGACTGCTATTCTAGGGATATTCAAGTGCAGTTGGAAAGGTTTCACATTTAAAAGAAAGCAACAGAAATAATTTGCAATTTAAATCATAAAGAATCGCATAGCAATCATTTTCAGATTTTGGATATTATGATTCTGATTAACTTACACATCTACGAAGTCCTGCTCTACACTAGCAAAACAAATAATTTAATCACTCTTAATGCAGAATTTTATTCGTACAGTACCAGAACTGTCTAAATGCAAAGACCAGACTTACATATGTGGAAGGTTCCTCAACAGAAAGTAGCCAACATCAGTATCGTTCAAAACTCTCTTTTCCTTGGACATCGCTAAAACGTGTCAACAGAGATAGCAATTTAAAATTTGGAAGTATGTCATCAACATCCTAGCAGCCACAGCACCCCTTTAAAATTTCCAACGGCACCGTACCATGTGTGGCACGTCGTTGGATAGGCAATTTCATAAGAAATTTATAGTACTACTTAATTCTTTTATTCAACTAAATTTGAAAGATAATAAAATAAAAAACTTTGTATTATGTTTATTCCGATTAAGCTGCTGAAAATAGGAGTATCTATAAGTTTCTGTTTCATCTTCTGTTTGTTTCATCTGCCAGTCAACATGTACTTCATTTTGAATATTGTCAAATGTCAACATGCCCTACACAACTGCCGAAAGAATCGAGATTGTGCGTGTTTATTTCAAAAATAGCGAATAGTAAACGAGCCGGCACCTGTTGAAATTTCGGGACACGTTGCAGTGGATAACAGTCACTCTTTGAAACAACTATCCCAGACATCGAGAGTTTCTCTGAACACGGTAGAGAGAATTGTAGAAGGTAAAACTTTTTCAAGAACTAAATGAAGACGACAATCATCGAACACAATGAACAATGTAAACTTCTTATACATCAGCTGTTTCAGCGATGAACGTACGTTTTCTTTTAATAGAGAAGTAAACAGGTATAACTGTAGGTATTGGTCAGATGCGAACCGGCATTGATTTAGGGAAATCCATACCCAATATCCACAGAAACTTGTTTGCGCAAGTATTCTGGGAGACCACATCATTGGTCAGTTCTTTGTTAACAGTAATTTGAATAAACTTACCTTGAGCTACAGAAACCACTGTCAATCCGCGTACAACAAAGCTAGCAGAAAATGACGAAAATTAGCTTAAAAATGAACTAATTTTCCGGGAAGATGATGCACCTCCACACTATGCGGTTCCTGTTCAAGTATTTTTGAGCAATCGGTTTCCTAGACGATAGATTGAAAGACGCGGTGCCGTCGAATGGCTCCATTGGATTATTTCTTATAGGGGCATTTGAAATCCAAAATATATGCAACACAACTGGTCAACAGTGAAGATCTTAGGCAGAGTATAATAGAAAAATGTTGACAGTTGACACGACAAATTGCTTTAACTGTATTGCTACTTTCAGCAGTTTAATCGAAATAAACATAATACATGTTCATTCGTTCATTATCGTGAGCCTCTTGTACCACTAGCTAAGTTTCGAGGGTGTGTGAGGCAAAGCTAAGCTAGTTTGTGCTAAGCACCGCAGGGCCCGACTCTGCGGGTTACCGCGTTGGTGCGAAACCATGCTTAACTTGCGTGGTGTGTGGATGGTCTTGTTACTCCTCTAATGCGACCGTAATTCCAGGAGTGCCATTAATTTAATCCCCAACGACAAATGGAAACCGGGACCCAGTACCAACCACGCAGGGAATTAGAACAAATTCCTAACCCCTAGAGTGATTCGAAGAAGGGAAGCATTTGGACTATTACACCCATAGCCTGACTCTCTTATCACTTAGACATCCCAGCCCTTTTATGAACATAATACAGACTAGTATAGATTTTTTTATTTTTTTGACGTTTATTGTCAGGGAAATAATAAAATTGAGTAGTACTATGAATTTCTTATGAGTATCTTTTCAACAATGTGCCAAGTTGCTATTTGAAATTTTAGGAAGGGTTGTGGCGGCTAATGGGTTGAAGATATACAGAATTTATATAAACATATGTCTCTTTTGTCGTCTTTGTTGACATGTTTCAGCTGTTTTCAAGGAAAAAATAGTTCAGAAAAATAATAAAGTTAGTTACTTCTCGTTGTAAAACCCCGCATATAAGATTTCGTATATTTATCACAACTTACATTTTATCGACGGTATTCCGTTAAATTAAGTAATGGGCTGTAGACGGTTAGAAAGAGCGCGTAAAGTTATTAAAGACTAGTGTTTGAATTTTTTTATTTGTTGGATTTCGACGCAATTAATGGGTGTATAATTAAAAACAACCACTCTGTATTTTGTTTTGTTAATTAATAATAAATTTACTCTAGTGGAAGTATTAAGTAAATATGGTAACCAAAATTAGACATTATTAGGAGTAATTACTGATTAGACTCACCCCTATAGCAGTCCTTTAATCGCAGGTCATAAAGCAACATTCTATTTAATCGTCTTAAAGGTCCAGATTGGTTTTAATATAGTTTTATAGAGCCATGGTTTGTTAAGTAAGGACAGTTTGGATTTTATTTCTAAAAGCCAATACATATTTCATAACTTCGAATTCAGTTGCTGACATTTGATCTGAATATGTTTTTTTCACGTGAGATTTCTTTTCACCAGTCAAAATCTGTTTAATCTGGTTGTTGTAATTTTTTTACTCTTTAAAATGCATTTTATTGGGATGATACGGTTTGAGGTTAAGTTTACTTTGCTTATGTTTACATTTGAAGAAATAAACACAAGATACCGCCGGTAAATAACATGACAGCTACGACATGTGTTGTAGCACTCACCGCCAACGCTAATTTGAAATCTTCTTGGTCGCTCCCTAAGTGTCAGTACGACAATGCCCTTTTTTTATAGCATATTCACTACTTGGCTTGATATCAGTTCGTTACCTGGTATTTTATGTCCATTTAATTTCTTCTCGAACTGTATAATGTATATTCACTGGAGTGACTGATTAATAGGTAGATAACCTGGCAGGGAAAATTTACATATTATTTGATAGCTTCGTCTGCTATGTTTGATTCAAAGGGTTACATTACATTCAATAGGTGTTCAGCACAAGAAGTAGATTTTTCCTTGTAGATATTGCCCAGGCTTTATTAGTATTTCGTGGGTATGGTATTCGGTAATGTTTTTGTTGTCCTTCAGATGGAGTATGGTATGATCTTTTACTGTATATAAATTTGAAGGTCACTGCGATTTTACAAATACCGCCTACTACTACTACCACTACCACATCCATTACCGCATCCATTGTCACTGCCACTACCACTACCACTACAACTACCACTACCACTATCACTACCACTACCAATACCAATACCAATACCACTACCACTACCACTGCCGCTACTACTACCACTAGCAATGCCAGTATCACTACCACTACCACTACCACTACCACTACCACTACCACTACCACTACCAATACAACTACCGCTACCACTACTACTACTACTACCAGCGGCACTACCACTGCCACTACCACTCACACTACCACTAGCACTAGAACTACCACTATTATACTGTGTATGACACAAATTTCAAGAAATGTTAATGTAAAGATTACAACACCCTTTTTAAGTGGATTTCAGTCTACCTATTTTAATACATTTCAGTGTTCACTCATCCGTTTTTATCTGATTTATAGTTATCAGTCCCAATCCGGGTTGCAACCGTGGGTTCTTAATGCTAAAACCCTTCTATGGCATTGCTGTCGTTCGGATTCGACGTTAAACTGTAGGTCCCCCATGCTTCCACCTTAGCGCTGCGGTGAAACACGTGGCAGAGAAGAGGCCAATGCTCAGCAGCGGGATGAAAAGGCTGTCAATGATAGTTATGAAAATTTCATGATATTTCAGTTTATTTAATAACTCCATATTTTACATTTAAAAAAATAATTGTTTGCTTTTTTATTACTTGTTATGTGGACGTCATTTTGGTTTCTTAATATCCCTTTCCTACAGTAGATTATCTTATCACTATTCTTGCTTCTAAGGCGGCATCCTCACTTTCCTAATTTTATTCTCCTATTAAATCCCACCTTACGGATTCCTTAATTGGCTCATGCGCTTTCAGTTTCTTCCTAGAGTTTATCATATGTTATGGACATTATACCAAAACGTATTAATGCTAGTGATTCATATTATTTTCTAAACATATCCTTGTTCATACTGTGAACATTTTCCCATATTTAGCCGATTAAAAGCCTCGATTTAATCTATAACGGACACAGAAAGTAATCACCGATGGAAGTGCGCACATTAACATAACAGAGAAGTTTAGTTGCACCCTGTAATTACTTACGCACATCCAAATTCGCCAATCTACAGGAGCAACCCTTAAATGCACCCCAAGGCAAACCGTCGCTATTGTGATAGGACACGCGTCGTGGGGTGTTCCTGGGCCCCTCGAGGCCATCTGTCGCAAACGTGACGTCATATAATCATTAACCCATATGTGTATTGTAACAATGCCCTCTCGAACTGAAAACCTAAACGGCTGACGGCTGCAAGCTCGTCTACGATAATTTTTATGCTATTTGTAGAATATCAATATGGACAAACTAGAGATAGTTTAATATTTAAATATATATACAAAATATATATTTTGGCGAAATTTTCTACAATCCCATTCTCAAATTTCTTCGAATCTGCCCTATTGAATAGATGAATAATGTGCAAAACTATAGGATTGCGACAATATAACAATATAGCTACACACATTTAAAACGAAGACGGGAAAACCAGACTACTTTCACAAGTTTTTTTAATTAAAGTGCCGTCCTCCAAACAGAAAAATAAAACACAATTGTAGAAAAATATGTACAGAAAGCAGCCTGATATCGTTTCAGCAAAGAAGACAATTTTGTAAATTGTAAATTTCAATAAGTTTCATATTCTTTTTTGTTAAGTTTACTTCTTTTTGGTATATGGATGTCCAAGAGTTATAGATTTTAAAAGATTTAAAATGGTATTCATAATAATTGCAATACATTTTCATACATAGAAATACAGAGTGTGTATAAATTAACGAAAAAGGTACAGGTGGCGAAATTCTTCCTAAAATATTAAGTCAAAATTCCTAACCCTAAAACATTTTTCCATGTTTCCTGCGTGTTCACGGGGCCCCAAAGTTTGGATATCCGGTCTTTTAATACGCATTATTAATTGAAATCTGTTCATAGGAAACAACTGCAATTTAGGAAAAAGAAGAATTGTGATTATTATATTTCTGTATTTGTCAAATTTTGATACTACAAAATCAAATTGAGTCGATTTGCTTGATCTAATTTTATCGTGTCTCTGATTATTTGTGCTTTTATTAGTTCTTGTGTTTCTGTTTTTTTTTGTTATCTTATCTAACAACACCTGCTTCGGTGCAGTGTCGCCAAATGTATGTTTATTTTAAATGGTGCCTGAGAACACAGAAAACATCTTACAATATTTTATTATTAAGATTTTCGAACTAAGAGTTTTACAGAGATCATCATCAAGTGTAGTTTATGTATGTCTATATAATCGTTAATTTATACACACCCTGTATAAGAAAATGAATAAAATTATATCATACACCTTTCATTATTCCTAACAGAGAATTTTATGATTCCCCAGCAAAATGTAATACTATATAGTAAGTACTAAAAATAAAAAGAATAATTGAAATACATTTCTAAATAAACATATTATAGTAATTATCACTGAAAGTTATCAAAAAAATACTATCCGCGGGTGAACATTCTTAAGCCTTGCTGCTTAGGTAACCCGCTCTACCGTTTTAAAATCATGTTCTATAGAAATATTGCGGTATTTTAAATTATTAATAGAAATCTACTTTCAGTGCGCAAAAATGCGAAAGGCCTACCAAGAAAGTTATAAATAAAGCAAATAATAGAAGATAGTGAATCTTAAAACTAACACAGAAATGAAGAAGACTAGCAACAGGCAGAAGTGGCTACTACTGAACTTAAACGCTATTATTTAAGCAAATTTTGAAAAATAGCCGTTATTATGAAATAATTAGCAATTAGCGTATATAAAAATTAAAAATGTATTATGTTGAAGAAGAGGATTATTAATCTCTGTATGTTAGTATTTTTACGTACATACTAGCATGGGGACCTGATCATAACCCCCAATGATCACAACCCCCAAATTTTTCATATTTACTTCTTCTACCTGATCATAACCCCCAATCTCTAGTTTGATCACAACGCCCAACATGATCATAACTCCCAAAGCACACTTTGATCGTAACCCCCAATATGATCATAACCCCCATAAGGTATTCGTGATCACAACGCCCAACATGATCACAACTCCCAAATGGTTTCGTAGTTTTACTGTTCAAAGCGAGCTGTAGGCCCCGGTCATATCCCCCAATGATCACAACCCCCAAAACATATTTCCGTCTAAAATGAACTCCCAATTTCTAATCTACAATCCTACGATTTCACTGAGAATCGCATGGCGTAATATTAGAACCAATGACAAAATAGAATTAAAAGTTATTTCTATGGAAACACGAAGATTTTCTGGATTTTTTTTTTATAATTTACTTGATTTTTGTAATGTTCAAAGTTTCAGATATCAGTTTTTGACACTGTACGAGGCGTCATGCGATTCTCTTACCGAATACCAGACGTTCCGCTCGGACTAATTAATACGTTTTTGAAATGCTCTCGAAAAAATTTCCTGAAAGTATCAATACACTTATGGTATTATAAGTGAAAATTTCACACCTCACGTTTTTAACCAATCACAAGTTTATTTTTGGTTTCGTTTCCATGGCAACCCAAAAATTTCCGAAAATTTCCATCCTCCAGGGTACCCTTAATAAGTGAAAATTTTTCGGAATAAATTATTGCCATATGATCATAGTTGACATTTTGCTTTTATGTAAAAATGGAATTTTATTTTTCATATTAAACGAGATAATTATAGTAAAAATTATTGGGCTTGTGAAACAACACTTTATTTCATGTTCAATCATTAACGAAATATTTCAAATGTGTTTCAAAATCTTTTGATAACTTCTCGCTTTTCAATGATGAATACATCGGTGAAAAATTTATGTTAATTAAATGTCTATGCTTGACTACATATATATAATATTTCGAAACAATTTTATTTAACTTATCTTTTCGAAATCGTAGCAACTTGGTTGAAACTTCCAGTAGCTTTCTTTGTACCACGCTGTATAACTTCTCATTTTGGTTTTCCTCCATGTTACACTTCTCAATCAAGTATGATAAGTATTTCAATTTTGGATAGTTTTTTTAACTTCTCAAAGCTCTTCGCAATATAATCTATATTTCTGTTCTTTTTCCATTCTCCATAATCTTATCCTTTAAGAATCTCGAAAACAACTTCAACAGTAGAAATATTGAACTCAAACTGGTTAAACTGTACGTATATAGGCATTCTGGTTCACCCAAACTGTTGTAACATTTGAAAATACAAGAAAAGCAGGATTCCACGCTACTGGATCCACCACCTCTCAAAACGGACCTGTACCAAATTTTATCGAAAACTTTGGAGTAATAACGATTTTGTAGCCAAATCAAAAATGCACTATACTTATCATCAATTTATTATCAATTGATGTTAGTGGATTCATTAAAAAGTAGATAAGAATTGATATTTGAATGTACCCTCATTGTAAAAAAGACATCAGGCAAATCCTTTAACCATAACGTAATGAAACCATTAGTAAACTACACGATATTGAACATAAGTAAAGGATTAAAGAATATCCATTAAACAGAAAATTTGTAACTTACAACACGATTTGCTTCGGAATAAAGCTGATGAAAGGTCAATTTACAAACCTCTAACAGATTTTAAGGAAAATGGAGCAATATGTAAGGGTTATAGTTACTTAGATTGATTGTATAATTATAGAAATTAAATTTAGGTAGATAGAATTAATAGATCGTTGTTATTGTTTTGTTAATTTTAAGTTTTAATAAATTCCCATATAACTTAATTTATTGTTTTTTTTAAGAATAGAATGTGCATAAAGTGCGTGACAAAAGTACTTTTTGATTGTTAAAATCTTCTAATGTATTGAGATAATGTTTTCGTTGGTTCGAAATTTTAATAATAACTAAGACAAACGTTGTAGTGCGATTTATCAACCGCCTTTGTATAGTACCACCAAAGAAATAAATATGAAAAATTTGGGGGTTGTGATCATTGGGGGTTATGAACATTGGGGGTTATGATATAGACCCCTAGCATGTAGGATATCTACATTACAAGCATTTATTTACGACACAACGCTTGTGGATACAGTAGTATGAAATTGAAAACTATTTAAGTAAATTTAGATTGTGTGCAAGATATGCATTTCTTTAATTAATTATGTTTCTGAAAAATTGGCACGTATTTATGTAACGAATAATGTTCATTAATAAAGTGTAATTATGTTGTCATCTCTGAAAAATTCAAGTAATCCGTAGACGTAGGAAAGTTTACGCCTTGAGCGCCGGCAACCTGCATCACAAGCGTTGCCGAATGATGCAACGCATACATTGTGATGTTTGAACTACATATTTACCTGAACCTAAATCGCGTGCAATTATAACATGTGGAAATTTTGTGTTTATGTTTAATTAAGTAGCATTCATATACAAAATAATGTCCGTGATTTGCGACTTTTAAATTTTCTACGGAAACCTAAATTAAATGCAAGCAATGTCTGTTTATACACATGTTTTGAATACATAAAATATTAAGATAATAAGATGTCTTATTTACCAAAATTTAAATCATGTAGAATATTCTTATTATTTTTACACGTTTTGAAATGAAAATTTATTGAAAATTAAACATTAAGAGTAAGTAGCACCATAGCCTAAATAATCTTTGTGGATAAGAACTATTTGTAGAAATCTAAATTATAAGTAGGCAAGGTATTCTTACTTAGATAGATCATGAAAGGATAACAATATTTCGACAATTTGATGTAATTATCAATAATACTAAAGATAATTATAATCACAATTTTTGACATATTTATTTCAGTTTTATACTTATTTACAATCAGAATGCAAAATGCACACATCTGAAAACCCTAAGGATATATTTACAAATTCATAAAAATTACATATTAGTTGAAACACCCAAGGCCTAATACTTTATTGTGGAAAACACGCGAAACACTTTGATATATAGAGCTCTAACAGTTCCTCTAAGTAACAGTGATTACAACAAAGAGATTTCTATTATTTAACAAATTGCATACAGTAGTGGATACAACACAAAATTGATAGACACACTAATCAAACAGAAAAATTATAAATTAGCAATTCGAACAATTTGTACAAAAGATCACTCGGACAATATTAAATACATTTCTGTTTCATACTTCAGTGATTTGTCGGAAAAATTTTCTAAAATTATAATCAAAACAAGTATTTTTCAAGTAATTCATAAAACAGGAAAAACCCCGTTCAGCACATTATTTAACGCAAACAATAGAATTAGGGATTTGTTAAAATTGGGTATTTACAAATTAAACTGTTCACAGTGTTAAAAGAGTTGGGCAGATATGCCGTAAAGATAATGCATATATGCACTAATATATGCCACAAAAAGCCTTCAATATATGCAAGAATATGCAGATTGAGATATGCACTTATGGATGCACTAAAATAGTTATTTATGATGAAAATCGCTGTCCACGAATTTTTGTTTGACAGTCAGGAACACAAAGAAGTCTTTAGGCGATTAATCACGTGAATACTGGCAATGAGACATTAATTCGATTTTTTTCTCCTTCAAGTAATCTATTGTTTGACGTGCTGTGTGAGAGCTGGCATTGTCATGATGAAGAATGAGGAGGCGTTTTCGGTTGTTTTTCCTGACTGTGTCGATGACTTCTGGCAAACAAATGTTTTTCGATCCTCCAAAGGAATGGTAGCCACATGTCCAATACAACCGAACAATCAAGCGATCATTTCTTGGAAGTGCTTCGTGAACGAACCATTTCGGTGGGATTCGGTTTATCGGAACACCCAAACAGTGGAATATTGAGCATTTTCTTACATGAATTAACGCGAGCTTTTTTTTTGGGTTTTGGTCAAATTATGCGGAATCTATCAGGAACATATCTTTTTCGCAGCTAAATGTTTATACAAAATCGAATGTACTGCAGTCTTCGATATGCCTAAGGATGTCTCTATCTCACATGTCATCTTCTTCAATCATATTGCGCACAGCATCGATGTTTTTTGGAATAACAACCAATTTTGGTCGATCTTCACGAAATTCATCACTGACGGACGCACGACCACTACGAAATTCTGGAACCAAATGTAAACAGTCTTTTCTGATGGTACTTCATTACCAAAAGTTGAACGAAGCGATTTTATGTATTGTTGTTGGGTTAGGCCTTTACTAAAATCGTAAAAAATCATCCAACGAAAACCTTCACGTGAAATTTCCATTTTTTTACTAAATTGCTTTTTTTAAACACTCACTGTAAACAAACTCCTCGATCAATTTCTAAGCTGCCACTGTGTTGACAATAACAAATGTGACACATCTCAATAGCGCCACCTAGTGATCGTTTGTAAAAACGTAAAAGGCTGCCCTCCTAATGTTGGGAATTTCAGAAAAATAAGCCTTTATGTAGGATAATTGAGATTCAAATTCAGAACTTTTCAAAATACCTTGTCAATCTGCCACAGACTGAGTATAACTTGAATAAAAAGAGTTAACAACAATTTTAAAATCACTGTTGTGGTCGCAATAAAATACAGCGGCTTCAATCTACCTTCCCCATCTGGTAAGGATTGGCCGTAGAGGTAAGATAACATCCTTAAGCCGTTCTTTGCAAATTTCGGCGCGAACTGTTGATTTTAGGGATACCTTCTTCTCGTTATTAATTGGTTTATTCGCCAATGGAAATTGTTTCGGCCACTGTATTCATTGCATGAGCCAAACAGGTCACTTGAATTATATTGGGGAAAGTTTTGACCAGCTTTCACCATGTATGCTACTGCTGCACCATCAGTTACCATCTATAAAATTCTTTCTGACGCTATTTGATTTGGCAAATATAATAATGTAAGGGTTTCATTGACGAAACGTGAAATTGTCAAATGGTTGGTTTTTTCGAATTGTTTAACAGCAACTAGAAAGCTCGAAGAAGGATTTCCGTTCAAGACATCAACAATAAAATTCTCAAAATATCTTCCTTTGCCATCGGTTGTTTCGTCAACACTAAACCAAATATAATTATTCGAAATAGCGTTCCTAATTGAAGATTTTCTTCGTATAATTTTGGAATGTTCGTTCTGGAAGCTGTTCTCCGGGAAACGACTTTTTTTGTACATTTTTCCACGAATTGTTTAAATTCTCGAACGTCCAAATTATTTAATGGAATGTCGCACGAAATCATCATTTTATCAAATCGACATTAAAGTTGCTAAAATTTTCGTCCCTGTTTAAACAATTCAGCAATAATTGTTGTGGCTCGTTTGCATTATTTTTTTCTTTTTTGATGTGGGCCAGTAGCTACGTGCTGATCAAGTTGAAACTTTTTATTAACGATGATCTGTAAAAACAATAACTGAGTACGATCATTTACTAGAGCTTCTTTGCAATATTACATTAAATAAATCTCTAATTTAATTGTTAAATTCCATGATCTTTTTAATTTCACATAAAGGATGTTCTGGGTTGCCAATGTGTAAGTAGAGGGAATATTTTATTAAACTAAAATAACGGGATACCTACCACTTTTGTGCACGGTACAAAACACAACACTTCCATCATATTTAAAGTATGCGCCCGGTTTCAACCACTTCTTAATTAAATCGGTTTTCGAACTACCAACTTTAGCCATTTTCACAAATCTCGGATTGATACTTGCGGCTCTGTCAAGAAATGAATCACGCGAAAAAGAAAGTGAAAACTTACCAACCCATTTGGTAAGCACTAAATACACAATAATGATATCTTCTAAGCATCATCAAAATTCCCAAATACGTACTATTGTCCAAGAAATATCCACTGAATACCTAAGTACTTACCCTACTAATACCGTCTCTGTCCTATAAGCTAAATCTGCGTTTCCCTGACCTTTCTATTGTCAGATATTTAGGAAATATTAAGTTATTTCCCCTTAAGAAATTATAGAACATTCATTTCCAAAAAAGTAGTTTGATATTTTATTTTTGCTAGAACATGCATTTTCATGCCCTTAAAAGACAAAACATGTACAGACATATTCCACATGTCGAAAATTTGCAAAATATGCAAAAAAGTATTTACTTTTCATGAATCTAAACATCAAAAAACGTGTATACACGAAAAATTACAAGTTATGCTCAACAGGAAAAGATATGCAAATATACATTTGCCCAACTCTAGTAATTATGTACACTTAGGAGGAACAATTAAAAATTTTGATACCGTAGGCAAAGAACACACTGTAACGATGCTCCCGCTGCTCATACGAGACGCAAACGTTTCAATATTTGTTCACCTGGGTATGCTCTGGAGTTGTCCAGGATTCAATTACACGAATAGGATTGAAAACAATAAAATTTTATTAAACTGGTTTACCCTTATGTACATATCATTTGTTAAATTAAATAAATGCAATTCCACTGTCTAAATAAATGTAATTCTACTGTATAAATCAATTAATTAGATCCTGGATACGCCACTGGGTAATCTTGGGTACTCGACTGGGTGAGATCCTGGATACGCCACTGGGTCCCTCTTGGTAGTCTCACTAACTCGCTCTTTACGGGTCACGGGAACTGCCCACAGCTGGTCGGTCGGTCGTGTGACCTGCGGTCAACAAGATGGCTGACACGTTCACCTATATACGATCAACACAAACGTTCCAATTAATATGATTTGCGGGGACAACAGAAACTAAATTCCCTTGTGTTTGGACTCAAGGAATACGGGAGTAGTGATCGTGAATTACACCTTTTACAGCGTACGAATATGTGTTTTAATGAACCCAACGGCGGCCGGTCTCGGGCAAGGCTACAATCTCCGCAAATCGCTTTCAGAATAAACAATCTGTATGTATGAATGCAAAACTTTACGTTATTCTAAATTCAAACAGGTGATTTATCAGTAAATCATTGCTCCTGGAATTCACTCAATCTACGC
>JABXWE010031435.1:0-14070 GCA_014611495.1 Limonius californicus
TTTCGTTCGCGGTCTTTATTACTGCAGGTTGTTCGCTTTGTCGTGCGTTCATGTAAAATAAATAAATAAAAGCGCTACGAACTTGTGCATTAACCTAATATTATAAAATCTTGTTAGAATTCTATATTACCGACTGTCACATGATTATTTTGACAGTTTCCGCACAGATGTCAACGTAATTTTGCACCTATTTACGCATGCTCACAGGCAGATTTTTATACAAAATTGTGTTTCGTGTCATGCAGACCTTACTAATTAAAATAGATTTGCATAAAGTATGGCAAAATTAATTTACAAACCTCAAAAAAAAAAGAAAACACGTGAAACGAACCCATACACAGGATGACCTACGAGAAAATTGCAAAAATTAGCAGAAATAAGAGATCACCTGAAAGAAGAACAATTAGAAGACCCCTAAACGGTGGTTAGAGAGTTGGGCTTCACCTTCCTATGCCTGTTAGTAACAGGCATAAGCCGATTAAGTATTATTGTCCAGGCAAACAAAATACATTAAGATTAAATTCTTGCTCGGTCCAAGGTTTAAATAATTTAAGCACACGACCCTATTTAGGCAGGCAGGCCCTATGAACAAATATTGTTCAAACTTCTATAGCAAATGCTTGTAAAGGCAGACAAGCTACAGTCGGTCTTTACCTGATAATGCTGGGTGTAGTACCCAAATGACGACGCGGTCTAAACCGAAAGTAAATTGTAATATTAAATAATAAGTATGTATTACAATCTCAAAACAATATATAATTCTTACAGAAATTTAACAAATTATTAATATTTAAAGGGGCCTGTCTAAATAAGTATTTTTGGTCTTCTTGTGCCCCCTAATAAGGAAGTTTTTATAGAAAATATAAGAAAATGTTGAAAATAGGAAAATACACTAACTATATTTGAGTCGCTAACACCATATTTTTTGTTCAAATATTTTTTGGTTTTTTTAAATAACCAGACAATTGCAAGTCCAGCTTGGGCATAAGGTATAGGTCGCCGTTTTCATGAATATCATTTCACAATTCTACGAAATTGACCAAATCTACTCAAAAAACGGAACGTTCCTGTCCAAAGCTGGACATGTTGCAACCGTATCTATAAACGGGTATTATTCAGTATTATTGCAAAATATCACCGTTTACACCCATTTTAGTGGCGCCAACTGGTGGATTTTGTTTGAGTACAGTTAGGATAATATGAAAGAGATGGCAGAAATATGGAAATAATATGACTAGTTAGCAATCTGTAATCAGCAATAGTATGGAAACATAACGAAGTTGAGTGGGATGGCGCCAGTGTGGCTACGAGCTGTGATTGGTTAGGAAACGTGAATGAGTATTGAACATGTCCAAGGTTTGACGTTTGTATGCAATTTCTAATTGTTAAAAAAATGTAGGTTTTGGTTTAGTGTCATAGTGTGATTAGTGAAATTACATCGTGTGTGACTTTAGATTTACGGAAAATAGTGATGCCACTAGTGACGGTTCAAAGGAGCCCGAGCACCAATAATTCACCACAAAGTTTTGTGAGTAATCTCTCTGCTATTTATTATCATTGTATTATCAAGTGTGGTTTCTCTTAAAAATCGTCTTTGTTGTAAAAACTCATTTGTTGATTATTGTGTAATTTTTACATAATGGTGGGAACTTTTGTAGGTTAGATTTATTAATGTGACCTCGTCTGGGTATTTTCGCTGTGACTTTAAAAGCTCTTTTAGGTGTTAAATGTTCTAATTAATTAATTCGTCTTTGCAATAATTTGTACAATTATTGTTTCCCCGACGTTTGAGCTTGCATCGAAAAATGCTGCCCATTTCCCAGCGGTATTGTATAAGCGAATTATACTTTATAATGTAAGGTTTATTAGCCTTTGGCAACCCGTTTATTTTCCATCTTCGGCAGTAACGGTACAGTCGATTTTGGCGTCCGCCAGTTGCGGCGCTGCGATCCTGATTTCCACCAAACGTTGGTGGAGTCGAAGCGTTCGAAGGCACGATGCACTCGCTGTCAGTTTGCTTTCGGTCATGAGAGTATGCATGTGGTTAACATAATCCACTTCTTGTGTTCTTAACATAAAACTCGCGAATTAACCTAACAATGCGAGAGAAGCGCGACTAATACGTCAAAGTATGACGTTCGGGTTACGGGGTTGCTTCACGGAACTGTTGGTAATGTAAAAAGTTCTTGGTGTTGTTGCCGGTGTTGTAAAACAGTGTAAGAGCTTCACGTACGGCGATGTTGTACATATTGCCACCGCCAAGGGCCCCGAACCCTCCTTCTCCCTGGGATAGCATTCTGTGTTCGTCTGGTACAACAAACACTGAATCCCCGAATAACGAGAGGCCTCCCTGGGACTCCTCCACCAAGAATAATAAACGCCACCTTCCTCGAGTGCGGCTCCGTACCTTGAGAATAAATAAGAGCAATGTAAGTGGATGTTTTTTGCTTAGTTTGGCGAAAATGCAAAAGTGTATTCTTACTTTTGCACGCCGAGGGTTTCGTATCAGATTTACCTAACGGTTAGATTTTTGTCGGCTCATTTGAATTTCAATGTGTAGCTAGAAATTTTATCTGCAAGATACTTAAAGGGCTTCTTGTTTGCTACTGAAAGTCGTATTTTAATCCCTTGTTCAAGTTCAAGGGCTGCCATTACTGAATTTTTGTATATTCTTCGTAAAATTACGATCGGTATTTCAAAGGGACTAAAAAATTTACATGCATAGAATAATGTATAAAGGTAAATAAATTCCTCTGCAGATTATATGAATAACATAGAATTCTTATGGCAAGTATTGTTCAGGGTTGGAAGAATTCACTTTTGTCCGGAATCTCCATGCTATTTTTTTACCACATTTTCTTGTAATTTCATGCCGCTTATTTTCTCTCTTTGTCCCGTCCATCTTGGATAACAATAAACAAAATAAATGAGTCACTGTCAACAGTTGAAGTTGCATTAGCACGTAGAACAATTGAAAAGGTAAACATCGTCTATGAAAATGTCAAACATAATATAAACTTCTGAGTTATAGATAGTAGTATTAAACCAGCTTATCTATTTTAAAAATTGGTAGGCACACTTTACATAAAACAAAACAAACGATGTGGTCAAAACAATTGAAAGTTGCTGCAACAGCATGGGATGTTGTTAAAACAATAGCCTATCTAAACATAACTAGAAAAACAAATGCTGAAGATAGTTGAAGGTGCACTTTAGCGATGTAACAGAAAACAATTGAATGTTTGAGCGGGATTAGTACAATAATTCGAATTTGTAGAATTCTTCGACTTAAATAGCGAATGTATGTGTTAAACGTAGGCAATTAATACGATTGCCAATCCAAATATAATATATTACTCCAGTTTTCAAGCTGGGTATTGGTTTAGTTTATTAAATATAACTTTTTTTTAATTATAAGCACGACGGTGTGCTCTGATGATGCTCCGTCACATAACATTTTGAATAAAAGGTTATAATTTGCTGCCACTCTTTTAATACTATTATATATTATTTTTACAGCTTTTTTTAAACAGTCTAGTTGGCTCCATTTAAATACTGGTTGGGACTTTGTTAGTAATAGTACTTAATACTATATTTTACCTGTAATGCTGCGCAGATTATAAATTCTATTCCAAGGATGTTCTATTCACGATAATTAACCATGATTTTCTTTTTTTTTTGTGAGGATCTGTAATTAAATTGATTGCCGATAAGTCAATTTGTTGACTTTAATGATAACTCGTAGAAGAAACTGCCAAATATTTATTCAACGCGATAAAAAATTAATGGACCCAGATAATCGGTAATGTGTGATAAAATTTCCGAGGGAAGTGATTTCCAAAAACTGTTTAAATCTGGAAAAATTCATGTTTTTGTCCATGTCAACATGTTTTAAGAACTTCTACGTAATTCCATGACCCACTTTGACCTATGTTGTGTAGTTTGTTTCAACATACGATAGTTTTCTTTGAATTTGAAACTCTGACGCTTCACCAACTATTTTCAGAATTGAATAATCATACGGTAGAAGTCCAGAGATCCGTGATGATTCGAAATTTTAGCATTTTATTAAATTCTATGGTTTTCTATTAAATTTTCGCTAGCTTTGGAGAGATTTGAATCAAGCGCGTAGTATATTGTTCTACAAAATATTCGTTTTTATGAATGATTTCACGAATTAAGCATGCTGTAATTCGTAGGTAATAAGCTGTAATAATTTACATGTTGTTTTGTTCTTTATTCCTTCTTCGATTTGAATTTGAATATGGGAATATCTGGAAATCAATACCTTCTTAATCTCTAGCAGTCCTGAGTTTTGGATTTTTTTTTGCCCTATACAGTTTAACTCCCATATAGTGAACCCCCATTTACTGATTTTATCTATATAATGCTGTTCTGGCGAGAATCTCTTCAGACACATTTACATGTAAAAATACATTTCAATTATGATGTAAAGCCTCCATATTGTGATGTTTTTCTGTCAAATTTTTACGATTTGCTTTGAATTTGGAAATACTATTTATAATCTGTGTGTTAAAGAAATGTTTATGTTATGTGTCAACTATAAAGATAAGTTTGTAAGTGGATTATAAAATGTCCACAACTTTTTTAAACTTGTTATTAACTATGGCTAATAGACAACATTCTAATGATGCAGTTAGGATAATCTTTGGTTTTCACATCCCTTAATGTGTGCCATTAAACATGTATTTGTTAGTTATTATCTTGGTGTTGAATTAAGCAGGGCTTTAAAATGGCATAACGAAAATGTTTGAGTTTTGCATTTAGTATTGTCGGTAATCGTAAAAAAACAGCGAAAAAGTATTAATACAGTACGAGGAACTTGATTCGAGTCGAAAACTATTTAGTTTAGTTGCCGACTATCGAATATACGATATTAATTACGTATCTAAACATGAATTTATTTATTGAAATTTGGTTGTGGTGATTTTTTTTTTGGTACTTCTACATCACTATATGGAAGTTCGACTATATTTTAAAGTTATATTTAACTATATGGAAGTTCGACTATTTTTAAAATATTTCACTATGAGATATGTGTAGAAGTTTGGCAGGTTTAAATTACAGAACTCGACCCGCATTTTATGTACAATTGAACCAAACCAAAATAAATGTACCAGTAAGTAATTAAACCAATACTTTTAGATTGGAATTGGTTTCGTATTTTGTATTCTAATTGACACCATTATGTGTACATGGTAAAACTGTTATAGCCTAGATTGCTCAGTACTATTATTTTCACTGTTTAGAAATAAATAACCGGTAGGTATTACACGGTGACACAAGTCATTAAATTTGCTTTCGCTAATGTAAAGCAACAAAGAATACATATAAACTCTTAAATAGTTTTACCGTACAATTATTTAACTTGTAGTTTTCAAAAGAGTCTACTTGATTTTGATCAAAAAGCATAGAAAATAAATAGGCTTGGAAGCTCCTTTTGTGGTTTTAATATTTACGTTCTTTTATTCCTTCGTGTTTCCAAATGCATAAGCTCACCTTTTCAGGCTTTGATGCTTTGAAGTCAATATTTGAAAAGCTTTTCTTGATAGAAAACCCATTTTACTACAAAAGATTGGCGTTTGTTCTTTTTCCAATAATAATTTCCTTGAATTATTTGTTGACATGTTGTGTGAACATAGCAACGCTGCTTTATTCCATTAAGTGTCGTAGGAATAACTTCTTTTCGTGATTGGGCGATTAAAACTTCCTTCATAAGCTTATTGATTTGCGCGGCTGGTGTTGATTTACTTTTCTTCCGTTAAATGTTTTGCTCTTCCTCGTGGATGATTATCTAATAATTACGAGGTGCCCCTTGTAGATAAACTTTGTTTACCTTTTCTTGGGAATAATTCATGGGAATTCTCCGTTAATTGTTACATAACGACTGTTATTTAAGCACATAAAGCGAAGAACAATGGGGAAGTGCATAACTGGGTGTTTTTCTAGAGTACCCGGTATGGGGAAGAGAAGCGACTAATGCATGATCCGCGGAATCAATAGACGTTTAACCGGTTTACCTTTCGATCGGGCTCGATATCTGGTTCAATTCGAATTTCATTGATTGTTTGGCCGAACGTGTATCCCTTGTATGTCGCCTTTTCCAGTTAACCCTGTTATTTATTCATGAGTTGCAAATTGTGGCTGTGTGTGCTCTGTTTACTTTTCTGTAAATGAGGTATGGTAGGTATATGCCACGGTCGTTTTCCGTAATTGCGGGAAAGTTATTGTTGGGATTTGTCCAGAAAGCAAAGGTAACACGATAGCCTAGAAGAATAATTGTTTGGCAACACTTACGTGGGATTTTGCATGCTTATTGTTGGGCTGTTTCTGCTGCTAAAGCTAATCACCCACACACAGGCTAGGGAAATGCAGTGTGAAGAGGAAGAGATTGTTAATGTGCGGAGGTCGATTACATGCTAAATTAGTTTATTTGTGGTTCCGTTTACGAGATCCCGTTTGCTTTTTTGCAGAAAATATGTGTATTGTCTACCGGTTATACTGGGCGTTGTTGTATGTTAAAAAGCTTTTACAAAATCTAAAAGAAACAATTTTAAAGAACTATGCTTTAAAAATAGCAAAATTGATTTTCTACGGTGTACCCACGCATTGTGGGTAGGCGCCCCCATGATTTAACGATTAACTGTTACTGTATTGGAGAGCATTATAATGTTCTTTAACTGTGGCTTAAAAATCAGATTTTTTAATATATTTCTCAGAGTAGGTCAACGGCGTTAACATAATAGTGGTCTAGACAAAGAAATATGTGTTGCATCAGTGTTATGTCTTATAAAACTTTATTTAGCGTTAACAAAAGTTTAATTTTAGTTTTATAACTGTTTTTTTTTGCACACAAAAGAACGTATTTTATGTGTTCGAATAATACGAGCGTTATCTACTAGACATGCTTAATACATCAAGTAGAACGAAGTTCTCTTTGTGTTCGTTTCGGCAAGAACTAAGCAGGACATACACGCACTCTCTGGTGTATTTAAAAAGGCACAAGTGCGTATTTGTGTTTGTTTTGGGGCTACCAGGTTTATTTTTTAAAAATGTTTTTGTTCAATAACAACTTTTCTAAAATTCCGCTGTCGCTATAATGACTTGATTTTTACATCGACTCTTTGTATCGGGAAGTGATTTTTAATTGTGATTTTAAACTATCGAATGGAATATTTCATATATATTATGATGTTTTATTGAGGGACCTACATATGCGCCCCACATTGAAGCGACAAAAAAATATTACGTTTGAAAAAATGGGGAATGTTGCTTTATTTGCACCAGTAATGAAGATGATCTCCCTTTGTTTTGTTCTTTTAAGTTAAAAAACAACGGGGATTTGACATGAAAATCTCAATGTGAACAGACGCTCGTCTGGTGAGTCAATTGAAATTGTAATTTTGTGTGTTTATTATATCCGGTTTGAATAAAACCATGTTATTAAGTGGTATGGTTCAGATCAGCGTTATTTGTTACTTATCTGTGTGAAAAATGCATAAAATTCGATAAATTAGCCGAAAATCAAGAATTTGGGGCGGAATATCAAAGTAGCGCTAGTAGACTTCATTTGTTTTTTTTGAGATGTTTTGTTTGTATCTGCGTTTATCAACAAACTTCAATGCTAGGAATCATCTACATGTTAAACAGAAGCTTAATACCTGTTAATTATTTGAGAGATATTCGCATCATATTCTGGAACTGCAACTGGAATAGCAATCGAATTCAACTTAAAATAAATTAAAACAAATAAGTAACATCGAATCAACAACAATTTGAAAAGTGAAGCAAGTTTGGGGTTAACAATTTAAAAAGAGAATATGACGTGCAACGTATTTATGAGTTTATTGGTATATTTGAACATCTGAAGTAATACGCAGTAAATAATATTTGGATTAATTGCCTTGTGAAACGTTTATACGAATACGAAAATGCTCAGTCCAAAGTTTTTCTGGGAGGAACTTAGAAAACAGCAACACGTGGTGGACTTTCGTTCTGAAGATGGCAAGTGCCATTCTAATTTCATCTAGTGAATTTTACCAACACCAGAAGAAAATAAGCAAGTACTTCGATGCGAAAAGGCTTTTGAAAGTGCTTTGTTAAATTAGACCTTACTATTTATTTCACATAACATTTAATTGTTAAAGTTGTTTAATGTTTTATAAGAAAAAACTTAGATAATTCGATAACATTTATTTCATTTCTTTGTTGCGTCTATATTTTATAAGTTCATGTTTACTACCTTGTATCCTTCGCCTTGTTCAGTTAAACAGCGCAAGAATTTAAAGGTTATACAGCAGTTACCAAAATTTATATTATAAACCCTGAGATAAGAGTTCCTTTAAAGTTTATGTTTGAAGTGTGCCCTTTGTGTTGTTTCAGAAACTTATATAATAATATTGTAATACTTTTTTACATATGAAACGGAGATCATCTTTCTTACGGGTGCAAGTAAAGCAATATATTTTTTTGTCGCTGCAATGTGGGGCTCATATGTAGGTCCCTCAATAAAACATCATAATAATATATTGCAAAATTTGTCAGTATAGTTATAACTAATACTTTCATATGTTAGAAAACAATATGAGTCACTGTAATTCTTCAACAATGTGGTAAGCAACTACGTAAATAATAAAAATATTTAATATTTTTAATTTATTCAGAGATCGTCCTAGTTATTCAAGCTCGGTTACTTCAGTATCTGTCTCGCAATCGTACGTGCAACAATCATACTTTAAACTTTAACCACGACATGCTTTATAGTGTGATTATCTGAATGTGCAATATTCTGGCATAAGTATAACTAATAAGTAAAAAATTAAATAAACATTTGTTTATGTTTGGTTAGCAATCATATAACCATCATCATAATCATACCCACAAACTATCAAAGAATCAATTAATAATTTAAATATTTATACTATTTACATTATACACATTTATTTTCCATATCATTGTTGAAGAGTTACAAAATATTCTTGTGTGCTAGGAGATTACATGGTAAATTTTTCAACATGTCTAAAATTCCGTTGGATATTTTGCGGTTGTAGTTTCCTGTATATTGTCTAAAAGCTGGAGGTATATTTTTGTAAAATTAGATGCTAATAAAAGTTACTTTTTTGAAAACGTTCAGAAAATACTCGAAAGTTTACCTCTATATATTTGGATCTGGACGTTTTTCCAGTCTACATAATGTTACTTGCTAGTTTTAGAGTGTTTAAAACAAGTGGAAAACTTTGGAAGGATTATTTTCAAAAGCACATCAAAGGCTATAGGCTGTTTGCGGTTTTTTAAAGCTATGTCTATGTCCAGACATTTACCAAACGATATATGCTTTTTGTTTTTTCCAATGGGAATCGCTTTCAACTACGGAACAGAATCCAATTCCTTGAAACCTTTTTTTTTTATAAAATTGTGTATTTTAACCAAAGTCTTCGAAAGTACGTTATCAGGCATATTAGGGCCCAATTCCCGAATTGGGAAAACAATTTTTCTTGTCTAAGGAATTTGTTGTATCTTAGTTTAGTGGAGGATCCCTTGTAATAGCTATCTAAAAACAAGCCTTAATAGCCTTTAGTGAAAGCTAAATAATTTGTAACTTTTTTGATGACTAGGAGTTTCGAAATTATGCAATCAATTTAACTAATTCAAATGTATAAAAATAGGTAAATTTATGCTGTACTTCCAACCTTGCATATTTACATGAAACATCGGATTGGATTAAAAACATTCAATGGACAGCGACAAATGTACTCGTCAGCGAATGAATCCGTCATAGCTCGCGGCTTTCGAGGAAATACAAATGCATTAGGTGCCCACACAACAGTGCACATTAAAAGTCGTCGACTTCCGTCTGGGGCTATTATTGTAATTGCAATGTTATTGTATGTAAACTGGATTAAAAGCTTGTTCCACGTTTGGATTATGCAATTTAATGGGCTTTAGTTGTCTATCTACATCCAGAAGACTAGGTATGTTTTCGGAAATAATTTAAATACAGGTCCCATTTGTAAAATTTGGTCAAGAGCAATGCCATAATAGGTTTCTTTCTATTCGGTCAAAGTTGTTTTTTGAACGATAGCTTGGTTGCGTGATGTTTGGCGAGACTAAATGATATAAAATCGCGACATCAAGGTGGAGCAGTTTTATGTGGATTAGACATCTGTTTAAGTTGTATTACCTCAAAGCAACCAGATTTACGTTAAGAAATAAAATATTGCCTAGTAGAAAATGAAACCCCGCATGTTGTTTGTTGAGATAGTTTAATGGAGTTAGTTATTGATTAAATCGATATCTGTCATTATGATAGTTATTTGTTCATGGATATCGGAATAAAACATGATGTTTTGTGATTTTCAGGTCGTTTCTAAGCTAAAGGTCAATACAGATTTATCCATTTGCACAAAGTTTATTTTTTCTTCTTAACCTGTTCTGTCTATGACTGAAGGAAGGCCAACTTCATAGATTTCCATTTCTTTCTGTTCGCTGATTCCTGTTTATCCCGCGTTAAACTGAAAAGAATCGCCTCAATATACGAGTTCAACTATCGTTTCTAAATAGAAGTTAATTTCCACTTTGTTAATTACAGTACTTGTGGAAGTTTTCGAATGAAGGTCCCCCACTTAAACTTCCTCGCAATTTAGGGGTTATTAGAAATTTTAACACCAAAGTTATTAAATGGGTGTCTCGGCGTACAGGCCATAAAACCTAAACTCTAAACTTTAGAAGTGATTTTCGAGTGCTGTAACACGATTCCGAAATGTCTTGAGAATACCTGACCGGAGCACTTCGAATGGCGAACAGGCTACCTATATTTCTTTGTTGAAGAACATCTGCTGTGTTCTATTACCAGAGGTGGAATCCACCGGTGGGAACCGGAGACGTTGACGATTTCCTGTTGGCCTGGGACTCAATTCGTAAGTTGTTGCGGACGGTATACAGTCTCTAGCTCATGTATTTGAAATTCATTTTAAATTGGTTCCATAGGTGATGTTTGTAGAAGAAATTGAAAAATGAAATACTGTATCATCATGTCTTGTATGTAATACTTGTCTGTTATATTTTCGACTAAGATCATTTGTTGGGAAAGGGAAAATTGACAAAAATAAACAAAAACTTTAACGTGTCAAATTTGTGTTTACCATGTGATTTAAATTTAAACAAGAAGGATAAGAATAAGTCCTTCAGGCCCATGAAGTTCTCGCGTTTTATATTTAATAAAAGTAATTAAAACCCGATTGTTTCAAACATTGATACTTAATTGGACTGGTTCACTAGTATTGAATTTGTATGTTTTGAAGGAATTAGTTACCGACAATAGGACTCCGTTTATCGAATTGCCGTTAGTAATTAGTTATAAGTTTAACACGTAACTATTTTTTCAGAAAGCCTGTTACATAATTACAATCTTGTTCCTCAAATAATGTGAGGTTATGTGCGTACTTTGCCGTAGAAACTAAGACAAAACACGGGTCTAATGTTTGTGTTGTTACTGTCGATTTTCTTTAATAATAAGAAAATGACGAATGAGTTTATGTTTCCTGTTAGAAATTATTTATTTATTCTTAATTTTATATTGTAATGTTAAGAATCTTCTCTGCCAAGCCTTGTTTTCGAAACAAGGGGATACCAAGGAGGCCCATCTCTCACGGGACATCCTGTATATGTTTCGCGCGCACTAACAATTGAATTAGGGTAGTTTGATGAATGTTCGTTATTACTCGTGATTATATGAAAAAGTCATGAAATTTAAAAATTGTACTTTGGCTATTTTAATATACAGGGTATCTCAGGACGTGTAAGACAAACTTATAACATAGCTATTATGCAGAGTTTAAGAAAAAAAACTTAAAAATAGATGTACGGCGGTATATAAAATATCCACCAAACAGTAATTAAGTAATGGTTTTGTTATATGCATTATGACCGAAGTCCGTCTTACCTGTTGTGGAATACCCTACATTAGTATACATTTATGTTAGTATTGTGTAATTGCTAGGAGTTTTGCTCACGATGTACTGTTGGTTTAGAAAATACGGATCTACTTCCTAGATATGTTCACCCCATAACAATTATTTTATGGTTGTTAACATAACATGAATTTGGTGTTTGCTTCCGTATGTGTAGCGTCAATATTAGGACACAACTACTATACCACCTGTCGACATTACAATTAAAAACATTCGCCGCTATTTGCGATAGACACTTTTTATAACCCCCAGTTTAATGGTCGTGGAAGGTCAGTATTTCCTCTCTAGGCCAAATATCAATTTTATAAGTCATTATGTAAAAAATGTAGACGTTTAGATCAGGAGATTTTGTTGTTATGTGCTATGTTGGGATAGGCGCTGTTGAGGTAACTTTTTAGTTTGAGAATAAAAGTTGGCTACAAAATACCTTGATGACCCAGATGTCACATAATATGTCAACATATAGCATATAACAAGATTAATTTTTGCGGGCGCCGATTTTGCTTCTGGTACGGAACACCGTCCTGCTGTAATAATTACAATATTTAATGTTAACTCTTTACCCAGTCATATCCATAATTACATTGCAATGACTGAAAAGTGTACAAGCAATATGTATATTTTTCTAAAGTAATCAGTCAAATACATTTGTTTTATAAACACACTATATCATAATAGTTTAAGGAAACTGGAACTACAAATAATTTGGTTGTTATATTGTACCCTTCTTTGGAGTCACCTTATTTTCCTTTTATAAAACCTGAAGTCCTTTTGATTTTTGACATCCGTTTGTGAAAATATTTGAGAATTATGTACATGTGGTTGTGATATTGCGTTTTATGCTTTTGACATTTACTTAAACTCTAAAATAAAGTCACGCAAGATGCACGCTGCGCTTAATGGTTGGGTTGGCTTTCGTTTTGTTATTTAAATCGACAGCTACCTACATTTAGCAGATAACGAAAATACGTAGCATAACTTACAGGTATGGTAAAGATTAAAGTAATATGCATGAATTGTAAAATGAGGTTGCCGCATTTTTTTCCAATGTATCAGCAATTTTTACATTGACATTGTTTTTTGTTTTAATATTTATTATACTTGGGTGGCCTAGTTAAGTAATTGTTTATTTTACTTTATAATGAAGCTACTATGGTGGTTTAGAGCCCTCACCTCATATATTTACATCAGTAGATACAATTAGACGAGGGTAAAAGGGATTCGCACCTGTAATCGCTTGGTTGTTGAACATCAATGGTTTGGTTACGAAAAATTAAAAATTTTGTGTTGCAGGCCTGTAGCGTTGAAATAATTTCCCTAAATTGCTTTTTATTGTTTAAATTGATGATTCTCCGACGCTCCGAAGGGGCATAAGGAGGAAACGAGAAGAAGAAGAAGAAGAAATTGATGATTTAAATTATGTTCTAGTGTTTGTACTTACTGTGAAACAGGGTTAAAATTTAAAATTACTTTCTAGTTTCTGGGAGTTTTTAAACAATAAATTTTTTTATTTAATTATATCACAGTGCACCAATGGTGAGTGGTCGGTCTCGGTGATCTGGTGGTTAGTGCACTTGCTTGTAGATCCAAGGGACGCAGGTTCTATCCTGGTGGAGGTCGGTAGAATTTTCCTAGCAAGGATACATTTTAAAGTCGACCTTCTGTCGTATAAGAGGTAAATCTGTAGGGTGTGACACGCTAATAATCACTTTTGGGGTTGGAACTACCCCAGATAGGTAAAATTCAAAGTTAAGCTGTATAATTAGCCAGTAATGGCTGTAGTGAATGGAGATGCTTGGGAATCCCCGTCCTACATCTCTCTATCAGTAATCAATCAGTGGTGAATATGTTTGATTAAAATTTTTTTGTTTAAATGGTTCTTTTAAATAAGATTTTCTGTTATATACAGGGAATTCCAAAAGTGGTACACAATATAGTTACAACGTTTGAGGTATGCTCTAATATATAAAATCTTAAACGCAAATTATTTCTCAGGGCTTTCGTTCAAAAATATAACGACTGAAGTAGGGCAATTTCAAAATCAATAAAATTGAAAATGCATTTCAGAAAATTGGAAAAA
>JABXWE010031436.1:0-34828 GCA_014611495.1 Limonius californicus
CACCAGTTTGTTGCTTATGCAGACGATTTAACAATTACCACAAGAACAAGAAGGGAACTCCAGCAAGTTCTGCGAAGTTAGAAGAAACGGCAAAGGAATACGGTCTGCAATCTAACGAGCAAAATACCAAATATGCTGATACGCAGTGTTGATGAAGTAAGAGGTGATAGGAGTATTCAAATCAAGAGCGCAGATGACAGGCAATAAGATTTACTTAGATAACTAAAATAGGAGTGCGGTATCACTGCGGGTTAAATTACGTCTATGTGGGACTGTTATCCGACCGGTAGTAACGTACGGAAGTGAATTGTGGGTTCTAAATAAATGTGACCAAAGAAAACTGGAAATCTGGGAAAAGATAATTTTGGGAAGAGTGTTTAGGGGTAAGAAGGTGGAAGGGCAATGGAAACGGAGATCAAATACAGAAGCGTATCGCTCAAGTAGTAAAATCCCATTCCTGGTGAGACACGTAAAATGAATGAAGATAGCGCTCCGAACATTGTGCTGAAAAGGGGTGCTGAGGAAAAGAAAAGAAGGGGCAATCCCAAGAGCAGATGACTAGACTTGGTAAAGGAATATCTTAGCAAATAGACTGGGAGTTGGTGGCTAGTAACAAGTGACGATGGAAGACAGGAACGAAACTACTTCTGGGTCTACAAAGCATGTAGAAATAAGAAACGTATAATAATGTTGATGCAGAAGAACTGGTCGGTCGTACATGTTCTGAAAGTTTATGATATGTAGAAGAGCTAATAATCCCCTTAACGGAAAAGCATAGAAATCGTCCCAGTAGAACAACAATAAAAAGTGATCGATTCTAGACTTGTTGACTAATGTTTTCTGGTAGAACATGACTAATAAACCACAGTCACAATAAAGGAAAAGCCTCTCGTAGAGAATGTTTCAGTAAGTATTGACGCTGGAGAATTCTTCGGTCCTAGAGCGAGCGAGATAGAACATACCTTATATTCACCGTAACGGAACAGTTTGGCACAGTAACCTTCCCAGTAGAAGAAGCACAAAACGTGATAGATCTTAGATTTGTTGAACATTGTTTTGAAATGGAATACGACTAACAAATCATAGCCAGAGTAACGGAAAAGCCTAGCTTGCCAAATGACTCACTGCATGGTGACGCTGGAGAACTTATCGGTCCTAGACTTATTGAAATTCATAGACATAGAGAAGGGCTATGATCACATTAACAGTAGAAACAGTAGGAAAAGGACAAAAAGTGATAGATCCTAGACTTTTTGAATATTGTTGAATACTAATAAACCATAGTTACCGTTATAGAAAATCCTAGCAGAGAAACTGCTAGAAAAAAGAAGAAATGATCGATTTGCTCAACATTATTTTGAGATATAGCACCACTAATAAATCAATCAATTTTGTACCTCTTACAATTCTTAACCTTGTAGTCATTGGGCCTAAAATTATTTGTTTATCTAAACAGTTAGGAGAAAATGTAATCCTTTTGAATTAAAACGATCTAAGGGGCAGAAGATTACATTATACGAAAAAATATGTCTAATTTCCGTTTTCAATTTCGGATCCCTGTTAGGATCGAGCAAATATAGTTGTTTCAAATTTGATTCTTCTTCTTGAGCGCTTTGTCGCTTATGATAAGTATATATCTTATTTTCTGTATCGGTCTTAATGTGTTCTGAAGTAGCACATATACAGGGTGTGCCAAAACGTATCGGTATTATTTCAAAGATGCATTCTAGAACTTATTTAGAGTCGAAAAGTCTATATAAACATATGTCCTAAACGTAACCGTTAAGGAGTTCTTGTTTATTTCATCATTTATATGGCTAAAATTTTAAGTCCCCACCCTGCAGATGCATATGTGAATGTAAGCAGTGTATGGAAATGCATGTATTGCGTGCCCAACTGTGATGAAATGGTGCTGACAATTTAAGAATGGAGAAGAGGGAACTTTGGATGAGCGGCGACCAGGTGCACGGTGTACTGCATTAACAGAAAACACTATGGCATATGTGGAAGGCCTTATTACAGAATATCGTTGAATTTCAATTACAGAAATTTCAGAAATTGTTGATGTGAGTGTAGGATCTGCCTATAGTATTGTTCGTAATTTGGCCTCGTCTCTTGTCTAATGAACAAAAATGGCTAATGAGCTTATTTCTACAACACCTCACAGACTATAGGCAAAACGGTGATGACTTTCTTCTGTCAATAGTTGCTGGTGACGAAACTTGGTGCGATTACTACGAGCCATACAGTAAGTTATCGTCGTTGCAGTGGAAACATTCAAGTTCACCAACACTGAAGAAGTTTAAAGTACAACATTCCATACCATGAAGGGCCTTGTTGATAAAGTTTAGGGAACCTGGAGTAAATGTCAATGCAAATCTGTACAATGAAACTTTCAACAAGCTTCATCAAGCAATAAGACGGAGACGTCCAGGAAAGCTTACGCGTGGGGTCATTTTGCTGCACGATAATGCTGGGGCTCATGTTATTAATGTGGTAAAAAAAATCTTCAACAAAATAATGAGAGGGTTTTAGAGCATCCAGCCTATCGCTCGGATCTATCGCCTTCCGATTTCCATATTTTTAGACCACCAACTAATAATACTCCAGCGAAAAAAAAGTTATATACAAGACCTAATATACACTGAGACTAAAATTTATTTTAATAATCTCCGAAACATACTAAACTAAATTTAGAAAATAAATATAGTATCAATTACTATAAGTAGCCCTCTTAAAACATTCTTAAAAAATTGCAATCTTGGATTCCTAGACATTACAATTTACGTTGGAAGAAGATTTAAACTGGCTGTTAAAAAAATAAACACTTTAATACAAGCACAACGAAAATAAATGTAAAAATTTATTAAAATGGAACACTTTTAATTTATTTTTAAATGTTATCTGTTTCCATGTATTAAGTAATGCAAATTCACGATACATCTCATTAATTTGTTTACACTAAAAACAAAAAATTATTTTGCCGCTAAATCTCTCAATAACCAGTCCTGAATAACACTGGCGATAAACTAAGCCTGCGAGAATAAATTGCAAAGCGTTTTTTAAGCAAAACTTGAAACTTTTCATTCTCTGTAAATTTATATGACATAAATTGGAAAGGTTTATAAATATTGGAGTAAAAGTACGGAGATATACCGTATTTGAAATATTGTTTGGATGGAAGCCAAAAAGTTTTCCGTTCGAATACAAAGTTATGTTTATTCTTGTTATACCTGTCTTTGGTTTTAGTAAATTAATTTGAGTTTTTAAAATCTATGGCTGTTGCTAAATCTGTCTTCATTAAATTGTAAAACTTTTCATCGAAGCTTTTCGGTTCAGCTTCCTGATTAATTTCCTAAGTTAATTTTTTATGAGATCCGAAGTTATTTTTGCTCTTCCAAGATTTACGTTCACTTTTATCTTTGTTATTTAAAAGTGTGTTTAAGTAGAATTTTGGCATAAATTAAATGGGCTAATATCAAATATCCGCCTATAATTTTTCCCTTATAAACTTTTAATATAGCAAAAATTAGTCGCTAATTATTCATGCAATTGCTACTAATTCAAGCGCTTTTATCTCCCTGAATTCCAACTATAAAATTTAGCAGGTATATAACACCACTTCAGAATACATAAAGACAATTCTTAAATTTAACATTTTAATTATTACGAGTACAATTTTAACTGAGCATAAATTTTAACCACACCCGGCTTTAATATCAAAACTGCAAAGGAAGCTTTTAAGCAGAACAACTTCTTTATCAATTAATAGTAATGAAATGGTTCTTGGCATTTCTTTTATAACCCAACTAAAAGCAAGTAAGCATTACGATTATTTTCATTACATGCATCTTTGAAATTATTCCTGAAAGGAATGCAATCAGCATTAATTAAATTCGGAACATAAGACAGTCGAAGTATCTCGTTCATTATACGATCTAATTGTTGATAGTTGTGGGGCACTAATTAGGATAAACATTTATGGGTTTATATTTTAATAATAAAAATGAAGCGCAGAAGAAAAAGAAGAAGAATAATAGAAAATTTTAACAGGTTTATGTTTTTGCTTTATACGTACTTCGATATCCAAAATGTCATATTCAGAAGCATTTAATATTGTATACATTTGTAGCTAGGGTAACAGCACATTTTGATTCGGACTTGGCTCTAGTCTTCTTTTCGAAAACTTCCAATAGCGGGAAATTAATGAACTCAATTTGCTTATTCATTAAAGGTGTATTTGTTAAAGTGTGTTTGTGAAATTGAAAGGCCTCGAGTATATCCAATTTACGTTTATCATCACAGAACGGTGAAAATATTATTATAATATTTGATATGTCAATGCATGATTGTGTTATAATAAGTCTGTAGCGTAGTTCGATAGTTCTTGGTGTTTGCATTTGTATGAGCGTAAGTGTTCTTTGTATTTGGTATCAAAATTTCTAATTGTTTGGCATATGTATACATAATTGCAATGTGAACAGTATAATTTGTAAATACCTGATTTTAATAAATAGTTAGTTCTATATTTTGCGTTAAATAAGGTGTTGAAAGTGGAAATATGGAATTGAAATATACTCAGTGACATGGAAATCGCAACACCAAGAAGGGGGGAAACGTTTAACTACTAAAATGTAGCAATTGAAGAAAAGGAACAAAATAAACATAATTTTTATTAATAATGGGTTGGTCCCCCCCGTTATTGGTTACACACTCCCCCACTCTTCGTGGCATCGATCTAGCAGATGGTCGATTTCCTCTTGAAGTATTGTGTCCCAAGCAACCTGTAATTCGTGCTGTAGAGCTTGCAGCGTCTGCGGAGGATGCAGCAAGTTTCTCAGTCTTCTCCCCATAATGTCCCAAACATGCTCGAAGAGCTAAAGATCGGGAGATCGGGGTGGCCATGGCAAGTGATTCACATTATCCTCTGCAAATCGGTCCATAGAACGTCTTGCAATATGGGGACGGGCATTATTCTGCTGGAAAAGTGGGTCTTCCAACTGCTGAAGAAATGGAAAAATATGGGGTTCTACCACCTCATCCACATATCGCTGGGCGTGCATATTGCCTCGGATGAATAACAAATGGGGCCTACTCCTATAAGTTATAGCACCCCATACCATAATCCTCACAGTTTGGTGCACATGCCTCGCAACAGAAAATTCAACATTGCGACGTTCCCCACGTGTTTGTCTGACCCTCATACGGCCATCTTGCATCCCCAAACAAAATCGGGATTCATCACTGTACACCACCCTATGCCATTCTAGGTTCTAGTGCAGTTGCAACCGATACCACTCCAAACGTTGCTGTCGGTGTTGAGCCGTTAGTGGTAACACAAGATGTGGCCGATAGGATTGCAAGCCGAAAGCTCTGATTCTGCGGTAAACCGTTCGAAGGGTTACAGGACCTACGTTAGCTAACCATTGATCGGCAATTCCACTTCTGCGACTTTCCTGACCCTCCCTTGTTCATGCCTAATAGCAGGGCATGATGGTGGATTGGTTCCGGTTAAGGAGATTTGCAATTTCTCTCAACGAAAAACCACTTTCCCGCAAACCAACAATACGACCTCTGTCGAATTCGTTTACTTGGCGGTCATTTCCACGTTGGCGCACTCTAGTCATGATCATTCCCTCAAAACAAACGATGAAAAGCGAAAACAATAAAGAACTGAACAAATTCTCGCAAACCGTACACCTGATAAAATTGTTAGAAAAAACTGAAAGAACTGTCAGATAAGCCATTATTACTTGATCCATATGAATAAAATTTTATTCAATTGCTACCTTTTAGTAGTTAAACGTTTCTGCAAGTCTGGTCAAAAATTCCTACTACTTCTTGGTGTTGCGATTTATTGTCCGATAATATAAAACCGGAAACCGTAACAATTAATCTACAACGCAATAATGGAATGTTTGGTTCAAATAGGGGTGGTGACTAAGAAATGCGAAAGAAAATTTCACTCACTGAGCTGGATATTTAAAAAAAGTTGTAGAATTTCCAGAAGAGAACGTTTTAGAAACGATACCATAACGAAACGCATGGGTGTGACTAAATAATAGACACCATGCAGAAATTGCTGCTATATTATTGCGATATGGATATCTTCGTAGAATGCCGAATATAAGATCGCTTCAATCAATATATGAGTGGGCTCCAAGAAGAAAAAAGAAAAGAGGGCGCCCATGAGTAAATAGGATAAACCAATGCGGTCAAGATATCTAGAAGATAACGACTTGATAGACGGAAGAAAGTGGTGACTAAAATGCAATAAACAATAGGAATTTGTAAATATACAGTGTGGTCATTTTATCTTGTAACAAGTAGGTACATTAAGAGTCTTTAGACAGCAAATGTCAACTACTGTTTTGTTAAAGCTTAACAAACTTCCGTACAAAATTGTTGATTTGTATAGATTCTGTGGCAAGAACACTCAGCTTCAATGTATTCTAATAGCGAGAAGACGGATATGATGTTGAATTTGGTGGAATGCAGAGGAGCGACGGACTTAGCAGTAAGAGGATATGCGGAAAAATACCCAGATAGATCCCTTCCATTACATAATGCCTTCAGGTGTTTGGAAAGAAATTTGCCGCAAGATGGACAGTTTTCCAAGCAAAACATGGGACAACGTCATGTCACAACTGGAGAAGCTTAAGCGGTAGTCATCGAACAAGGAACTGGCAAACCCTATATAAGCCAACGAGCAGTTGCAAGAATACTTGGATTTAGCCAAAGTTCAGTATTTAACATTTTAAAATAGAACAGCTTACCACATCAGATTAGTGCAACACCTTACTGAAGATGATTACCTACCCATGTTGAGTAAATTTTTGCCAATGTTTAAGAGGGAAAGTTACTACTGATCAACGGTTTTTAAGAAATATTCTATTTGGTACTGACGAAACGACGTTTAGTAACAATGGTTGTGTAAATAGACACACTTGCCATTTCTCCTCACAAGCTAATCCACATTGGATTCGGCAAGCACATTTTCAAAGAATTTTTACTGTAAATGTGTGGTGCGATATCGTTGACAACTTTATAGTTGGTGCCCACTTCTTTGAGGGCAAATGGGGAAAGGTATTTAACTTTTTCAGAAAAGGAAATACCTCAATTTTTAGAAGACATTCCTCTTTATATTAGACAGTTTATGTGTTTTCAAAATGACCGAGCACCTGCCCATTTCCATAGAATTATAAGAAACTACCAAGATGAAACTTTCCATAAAAGATTAATCGCAAGAATTGCAATTCATGCTTGGCCTCCTCGTAGTCCGAACTTGACTATGTTAGTTTTATTTTTGTGGGGTCTGTACAAGAATTTATTACCAAGATATCCAAGAAATTTTACAACAATCTAGACCAATGCAATGGCGCAGTATACTTTCAATTGGGCTCAAAAACACTACACACAAGATTAAAAAGGAAGCTAGCCAGAGACCTGTTGACAAGTGATAGTGAATAATACCCTCTACTTATAGTGAACAGAAGTGAATAAAAGTAATAGTAATTTATCATAATGAACTGATTACCAACCTATGACATTATGTGCTCATAAAACAGTTTCAACCAAAATAATAGTAGCAATGCAACCCATTAGTGCTAAAATTATTATTGTTAGAGGCCACATATACCTCACTCGTTATTAGAAATGTGATATATTCATTTTAACTTTACCATGTATAGCAACCACAGCTGAGCTGGGTGGTATAACGTACATTAAAAAAAAATTTTTTTTGTGCGGTAAAGTAAAAGTCAACGTTTACGAAACTCGCGCAGATAAAGTCAGGAAGATTTACATGAAGGAACTATTGAATCATGTAGGTCAATTACCCCACACATGCTAACTTGTGCTAGAAATTCTCTTCTGCGGCGGATCGACTTATGTGAACAGCAAGGTGGACGGCAATTTGAACATTGATTTCGTCATTAATTAGTGTTTTTCTTTCTGTTTTTATTTAATTTATTTTTCTTGTCGATATTATTGTTATATCAACACATAATTATGCTATCTTGGTTTTGTCTGTGTTTCTTTTGTTTAAATTATAAGATATAAATATTTTAAATGGACCTATTGCAAAACTGCATCTTATTTATTAGTAAATTGTTTCATTGTAGTTTCTTAGGACATCCAACGTAACAACCATATTTATTTAAACAATGTAAAGTGTACTAAGATAGCTGCGGAAATTCAAACAGCTGTAATGTGTGTTGGCTAACTAGCAGTTACAAGATAAAGTAATCACCCTGTACAAATATTGAATAAATTTTACAAATATTGGAGTTGTAGGCCTTCTCTATTGGCGTTAATCCTAATACCAATAGCTTGTAGAAGAAGTGGCACCACAATAAATGTAAATTTAATAATCCATATTATCATTTTACGACAGGTAAATGCAGTGCAGTGGTTGAAAGCAGGTTTCGTCGGTAAAGAAGGTCCAATTTAGTAACTTGCCATTGCGGAGGTTATCTCACAATGTATAATAGAATCGTTGTAGTTACAGAATATACGGAAAAAGAAACTCACCATTGGCCTATTCACACTGGTTCTGCGAGTTTCAATATAGGGATGTAATTGTTGTTTTTATTTGTTGTATAATATTACATTCCTATTGTTCTGAACGTATTACGAGTTTGCTAAAATAATTTTTAACTAGAAAGCCTACTTTGATGCAGAATCTCTGCCGTGGCGCGACGTATACCGAAAGTAAGGGACCTTGATGGGGCAGTGCGAACAAGCGCTGCAGAGTGAAATGCGGCTCAATCGGCCACGGGGTCAAATCCCGGCTGAGGCGACGACAGTATTTCACTTAGTTAGGTATAGGGTGCATGTTGCATGAATGTAAGGGACGGCCGCATCCCCCCTGAAGTAATGCGAAAGCGGTTCCAGGCGGGGAACGGTATTGTGAATTAAAAAAAAATGGTGACCGAAGATTTGGCAGGGTAAAGTCGGGCCTTGATTTCCGGGCGATTGGTGCCCAAAAGTCCTCTGTTGAGGAGAAATCGGAGTCTGAGAAGGGTGTATAAATTAACCTACATATCTAAAATTTTTGCTTGTTTTTTAGTTAGATATTTGAACTTTCGAAAATCGGGTATCAACGAAAATAGAAAAAAAATGGGTTTGTTCAGTTTTACCACGGCGGAGGAATTGTAGAGCTCGGTACGGGCTTTTCAGTGATTTTTAGTTTTTGGCGGCTGAAAGCTCCGAACGGCAGCCAGCGGCCTCAAACTTATTTCTTCTTTTGACGTTAGCCATTACTAGTTCTACAACGCCGTATGAGTGCGATCCTGGTCAGATACATTTTGAACCGCGAAAAACCATTGGGCAACATAACCTTAAACAACAGCTTACGCTGCAAGTTAGCGCTCGAATTCTTGCCTATCGGTCGTAGTGGCAACGAGGTCCGTCCACTTTTGCACGTGTCTCTCAGGTATGTGGCAACATATCGTAGAGAGGTGCCGAACGAATCGGTGTGTCCATGGGTGAATGCCGCGACCGAGAAGTCAACATATCTGCGTTTTGCGAAAGGTAGTTATTTTTACAGTGGAAGTGGAGTGGAAGAGCCGTTTCTGCCGAGGTCCCCACTTTTTATCTTTTTGCCCTTTCTCTTCCCCCTTCTGCCCTCATTTTCTTCCCCGACTTGCCTTTCTTCAGCCACTGTCTTATTTCTTTTCTCATTTTCTCTTCGTTTTCCCCCTATGTTCTTCCGTTTCTACCCTTTTCTTTTTATTTTTTTCCCTCTTCTTTCCTCATTTTCTTCCCCCATTTGTAGTAACCCCCCTTGCATTTCTTCAATTGCTGCCTTATTTCTTTTCTCATATTCTCTTCGTTTTGCCCCTATATTCTATCGTTTCTACCCTTTCCTTTTTACTCTTCTTCCCTATTTGGTCCTCCTGCTACACCCTCCTTTTTAAACAATCTTTCTACTTTCCTTTCCTATTCTTTAGTGGTCCTCTCGAATTTCTGCTACCGGTTCTGCACTGCGCTTACATTTTAATACATATATTAACTCTTTGAAACCAACTGTAACTGAGTAAATCCATCAACTTTGCTTGCATTTCAGAAATAAGATTCTACGACACACATTTTTCCTTTCACAGTTAACTGTAATTGATTTTTTAAATTCCCAGTACTAAATTCCAATTTGCATACAATTGGTACCTAATTTTCGAACAGATGTGGCACGCGGAGTCACGTTTTTAAAATTAAATAGAACCGGCAATTCTAAATGGTGTGTAGAAGCAGGGTGTTTCGTTTAGTGTTTAAAAAAAGACAAAAATAACAAGTATATGGATTGAACCGAGGCCAACTGTATTAATATATTTAGTAGAAACCACCTGGGTTAAATCTGCACATGAGCTTCGTCGGATTTCTTAACAGTTGACGGAGAACATAATATAATCTATAAAAATAAATCTTTCTTTTAAATGCTAATCAATTCTTTACTTATATCCGTTAATGCATTAAGATGTAATTCTTGATAACCCTACACGTCGAGTTTCAAGTATAAGTCTTTTAATGTATTGAAATACTTGATTATGTATACCAATAATTGATAAAATATTTAAATCCTCTTAATGTCTTGTAAGAAGCAGCCTATTAAAGAAATAAAGGTGGATTACCGATTCGCTTCACCCACCTGTAAATTAGCATATTAAGAAACCTTCGTGATCATGTCATTTTAAGAAAGTGGAATTAATGAAATAGATCGAACACAGTGTTATAATCAGCAGGCGCCACTATCTCGCCCACAATACAACAATCACCGTTTCTACACGTATTTATTAAGTTGTCATTATTAACTTCGCATATAATCCCGTCCACTAGTGGCTGAGAAATGCGACGTAATCCCAAACAGGAGGTTTTTGCTATCATCGTGAAAGCATCTAAAAGTATTGGATGTAATTTTGACCAACATAAAACCGCTTTTTGCTAAGACGCAACTTGAGACTTCGATAACTGAAATCAATTTTAAGGATGGGTTTCTCAAGTTCGAAATTGTTATTAAATTTCATTCAGTCTTGGAAATACTTCTTTCATCCTAAAAGCGATAGTGTTTTTTGTTAGGTTATTCAACACAAACTATTGAAGATATGTATCTTATAATTATAACATTTTCAAGTGGAAAATTCTAATTGCCAGGTTCACATTTTCGTTTCATAGAAGTTCGGCTAAAACAAACGGTAGACTTAATTATTCAAAGCAAATCTGTGCTAATTGACACAATTAGCAGGCTTAATTCTTGAACACTTTTCAACGTGCAAAAGGGATCTGAGATGTGTCAATTAAGACGTCAGTGTAACAGATTATTTAAAGCACTCTTCGGTGAGGATATCGGAAACGGAGTTAAAATGGCTTTAATTAACTAAGAAGAGCATCGAGATGTTCTATCCGGGAGGGCACGTCAATCAGGAGGCGGATGTGTTGCTGAAGTGATGACAAAGAAGAAAAATAAGATCAAGGAGAGCCGGATTTCATATCTTGGCTGATCTCTATAAAAAGCATTCTTAATGTTGAGTTTCCTTTTGAGATTACTATTAGGTACACATTTTTTAAAATTACGTGTTGCCTTGTCCAGATGTGTATATTTATATAGTTAGATGGTATCAGAAATGTTACACTTAATTATATTAATGATATTTAACTTTGAATGGAACATCCTGTATATTGTTATATATCTGCATATGTTTTTAATTGGCGTCTCTAATGATACCCTTCAGTACATTGGGATTGGTTAGATGTAAAAGATAGTATAGGAAGTTCTAAAAATATAAAAATTAATAATTTTGAAAAATAATTATTACAGGTTGGATTACAACAAACAAATAGAACAAAAATAATATATAACATTTTAGTTTGTTTTAAAAAATAATTCGGATCTGATAGCATCAAGTTGATAATTTATCTATTCTTGGTCTCACTTGTTTCTTTATAAAATCTGTAACTTTAGTATAGCTGAGCATTTAAATCGATTGATTTAATCCATTTTTCTCAGGTAAAAATTTTTTGATCAATTTTTTGAAAACTTAGAATAACGTGCCCTGAACGTGAAGAGTATCTACGAAGATAGCATTGGTGCAACTCTCTTTTCCCGGTATGTGATTTCAGCTAAATGTACCTTTGTTTCATTTTTGATTTTACGTTAATGTCGCAGTAATATAAATTGACGGACCTAATTTACACCATTTAAAAAAATATTTTGGGGCAACTCTTAAAATGAACGATTATTTAAAAATGGGGTATTACAGACAACAATGTTCCAAGTAATTATCAACACTAAGTTTTAATTTTTGAAATAATTTTATTGCAAAATTGTTTAAAGATGCTTAAACTCTTTGGAAAAGCCAACATTCTTTGATTGCGCCTATAAAAAAGGGCACTTATTACGATCCGCCAAAAATTTTTTTTAAATTCTTCTGACAACCTATATATCTTACTAGTTCGCCCTAGGGAACTGACCTTGTATATACGTCTTTCGAAGCTCGAGATGTGTCAACAGTTCCTTTGTGTTAAAACTGCAAGCCCTTGTTGTTCTTCCGCGCTAGACCTTGAACGCTTCCTGGAACTCGGAGTGTTAAAAACAATTCCAAAACCTTCTAGAATTTCTTGCGTAATATTCCGCAACGTGGCGCAATTTTGAGGGGAGAAATGCAAGTCCCCATTGCATTTTGAGTTAGTCCATTTTAGACGTTTGTGGGCTCCGGTTGTCCGTAAGCTCCATCAATCGGCAATCGTAATAACGTAAAGTGCTGCAGGGGCGGCTCGGGTTTTTTTTTGAAAGGGGTATGTGTTATGTGTTTTCCGTTTCGCTGTTGTACCAAGGGGTATTTAACAGGCCGTCGGCTACTGCCGGTTTAAAAAGGAATAACTTGATTCAACCCCAGTAAAAGGCAACTCTTTGGTGAGTTGACCAATCGCCTTTCGGCGGATCATCTTCGAAGCCCGATGCCCGTGGTTCTGCAGCCATTTCTCCATACCATCGAAGGTTCCCGTCTTCGCTGGCGTTCATCGTTAGCAACTGGAAATTGCCGTATATTGTGCCGTCTCCTCTTCAAGGTAAAGAATTCGTTTTTTTTGTTGTGCAGTGAAAAATAAACCTTTTTTTTGTTCGGGTCAACTTGCAGAATTTCGCGATTTTGAACTCTTTGTAGACAACCCAAAAGCGATCTTCAATCGCTATTCGTTTATTGTTTGTAAAAATATTAAAATAGTATTTTTTTCCTGTAAACTACGCCATTGACCACACAGATATATCGCAGTATAAATTTTGTGAGTCAAAGGCGTCGTTTCCTACGAACGTTCAAGGATTTTCATGGTAATTGTAATTTTAAACTATTTGTGTTATAACTTGCCATTTCGTTGTATTTTGGTCAAATCTTTTATTATATGTGTTTTAAAGTTTGCTGTGTCTTATTGTGTTTTTCTCGGCCTTCCACGAGGACCTACACAATCAGCTGGATTTGGAAGGTGGCGCCCACTTATTTCGACTCGCCCTGTACACAACTACAGATTTTCTCCCATAAGCGATTTTTACGAACTTCCCCTACTCCTCTGAGCTAAGCTGTAGGCCCTTTTTGTTACGAATCGCCGAAAAAGCGCGATTGGCCCGTAACAAACTACAAAATACAGCGTCATGCTGACGTGAAAAAATATATTCAAATGTTTACGCCAACGTATGCTCAATGCTGAGGGTCCTGGGTTCAATTCCCAGTACCGGAACATCGGATTTTTAACGGCCGTTCTCCCTCGCAAGGCAATGGCAAACCAGCGAGGTATTCTGCCTAGTAAATCTTCTCTGGAGTAGAAGTGTTTACACTTCCCGTGGTTCGGAGCCCACGTTAAGCTGTAGGTCCTCTATGTCTGTGGCACTCTAAACGCGCAACACAGGCATAGGAGAGAAGATCGCTACGTCTCGTAAGAGACAAAGCACCCTAAGAAGAGAAGAAGATGCTCAACCAACGTCGACTAATCATTCTATAAATTTTCTACAGCATTTACTACCCTGAACTTTTAGACTGCATTTTCGCGGGAATTAATGCTCGCAATTCAAAAATAAAAACACTACTGTAAAGTAAATTAATTTAGCTTGCCTTTTGATGCTCCTTGGCATATAAAATATTTAGGGTGAATGTCACCCCAACTTTGGGGTTGAAGTTAGGTGAACGGAAATAGCCGTATTACATGCTCCCCCCCCCCTGGCTAATTTGACGTGTTCGGGTGTTTTTCGAAGAATTGAGGTTTAGTGTCACAGCTATAATATTTTAATATTCTTCTGATATACAAACTACTGCAAGAATGGAAAATTCTTCCAATGTGTTTCTTTGACTTTGTTTTTGCAAAATATACAAAAATTCTGAAGTTACTCTAGCAATTGCATTTACCAGAAGCAATTTTCTAAAGAACTAAATATTATCCGTATTACGTTAATATACAGAGTATAACTAAATAACTTGGCCAAACTTTAGGGGTGGATTGTACTCCTCGAACTAATGATAAAACTTCATATAAACACTGTCCGGAATCGATTCTTTAGAACATGACGCAACGAGATTGTCTGGCTAAAGGTACTTTTGTACCTATATCTCATCGTTTTGGAGAGACGGGATCGTTGTGAAGTTTTCTGTAAGTTGTGGTACCAACCGAACCATCCGCAGTATTGCTGTAGAAGGTGTTCTAGATATAATTGAAGCTGAACCTAGTACTAGTACAAGACGGATTGCTATTGATGCTGATGTTTCACATCAAATTGTTTGAGAAAATTATTGATGTTATATTTCACTTTTTATTGCTTGTCCGCTGTTTCTGTTGTTACTATTTTTCTTGCGCCTACATTATCTTCGCCTTCACCAAGTAATGATCCGAACCACATATCGGCCCTCTGTGAGCTTGTACGTCCATAATTTTACCTGTAAAACACTGTCGAGCAATTATAAAGTCGACTATCGATCTCCAATCTCTTGTGTGTTGTTGCCAAGTATATGTATGTATCGTTTTGTGCTTGAAGAATCAGTTTGATATTTTTAGCTTACGTATATTGTTCGCATACGTTTGTCAGTCGTTCTCCATTATCATTCTTAGGGTCTTATCCGTATTGTCTACTACTACTTTGCTAGTTTTGATAGTCCATACTCTTACATTAAAATCCCCCAGCATAATTATTTCTCTTTTATTACTATTTTCGCTCAGGATTTCGACAAGCTGATTATAGAAGTCGTTTATGTTGGATATCGATGAAAAGTTTTAGACTCCACCATGCATAAAATGTATGATAGATTACGTTTGCGTAACTAACGTATGGGACATAAGTTTTGAGAAAAAACCAACAGATTTAATTAGTAAAATACCGAAATTTTATTTAAACGTAAATATTAATGGTTATTTTCACATCTTTTGACAACATGAAAACTAATCTACAAAACTGATAGCGAACCATGGTGCTCAATGGCACGCAATTTCGCTAAGACTTGTCTCGTCTTCCTTGGACGATGTCCGGGTCTACTTCCCTAATTTTTCTAAAAATTCGTGCCAGCAATTGTTGTGAATTTTGGGCTTCCCAACGGTTTTCATAAACCTTTTGACACAATAATAACCAAAATTCTTCTATTTGTCGAGCTTGAGGGTCATTTGGGGTTTATCTTCTCTCGGAATATAATTGACGTTATTCTGCTCCAACCATGGCACGAAGCGAGGCCAAAATATTATATCGTCGTTCTAGTGATGGAAATTCAGCGTGAAATATTTCTTATCATTCATTATAATCACACGGTTCCTCACAAAATGCCTTCGTCTTAAATCTCTGCAACATCTAGGTATTCTTTCGAGCTGTGTCTGGTTGTATTTGGGACACTTCCTTCTTTTTCGATAATGTATACTATTTCTGGACAAAATTTTCTGGATGGTCTTGTATGAGACCCCAAACCGGCGACCCAGCTTTCGACCAGAGACTCCAATTTGTCTTGAGCGGATTGTACCAGGTTACTAATGCTGGTTTGTGCCAAAACATGAGGTCTTCCAGTTTTCGGCAAATGAGTGCAAGGTATACCCTCTTCGCATTCTCTTTTTCTCCTATAAATCGTTGCCTGGTTAACATTTTGATATCTGAACAAGTTAAAAATTTCACGTTTGGGCAACCGTCTAACAAAGCGATATATACTTTGGCGAATTTCAAGTTTGTGCGACATTTTGAACTTAGTTATTGAATAAATTTGACTTTTATCAATAAAAACAAAACATGATTTGTTTACCGGTTTCGTGGTAAGATCAGACATCAAAATCGAGTAGAAATTTCAAGGAAAACTGTTCCTCAAAACTTATGTCCCATACGTTATCTCAAAACAACTGACCGCAAAATTTGGGAAAAGTTCAAAAATCGTAAACCGACGGCGGTCTCGTGCCATTTCCTCAGCTTTTCCCACAAGATCGTCAGCCGCCACGAACTGTTTTTCCTGACCTTCGTCATAAATATCGTGTCCTTCTTGAAACTTTCGGCATCATTTTTACACAGTGCTCTTACTCATACAGCAGTCTCCATATATTGGAAAAATTGGATCACAGAACGAACCTCACAATTGGCGGGAGCGTTGATTGTATTTGGCATGTTTATACGCGTACCACACAAAAGTTACTGAATAGAATGACCAACCAAGTGAGGAGAAGATAGATGATAGATGACTGGGGCCTACTGCATAATAGCGAAGTCTGTTATATAATAATTGTTTTAACTAGTTCATCTGAATAAGAACATAGCTCTGGTAGTTAACGCCTAATTTTCGGAATTTGTTAATATTCAAATTTCAAGTGTAGGTTGGCCAAATATTCAGTTACACCCAGTATAATAATATTTTAGCTGAATGTCGTACCACATTTAGGCTAGCTTTTTCTTGTATATGCCTTAAAATTTGCTAACGCAGACATAGTTCTGAAGCTTTCAATTTATTACATAACATATTCTTTTGATTTCCTTCAATGCCATTTCACCCACTGCTTTAAATTTTTTGTTATTTCCTGATGTGGCAACGGATTTAGAAAATTAAGTCTGGAAAAGTGATGAACGTCATCTGCTGAGCGTTATGAAAAAGATTTTTTCAAATATAACTCCGAATGTCACGGAATATAGCCTTATACTTTGCACGTATTGCAAAGATTTATTCACCATGCGAGTGTTTAATATTTAAAAATCGTAAATACGACTGTCATCGTGTATCAAGCAGGCGTTTTTTGTGAGCAAAGATATGAAGTTGTGTTTGTTTTCCATCTTGCACGAAAATACACATTCTCCTTTCATCGCGAAGTGTATTTTCTTAACTAAATTACCCCGTAAACCTTAGAAAGAATATTGCCAACTTAAATAGCAACGTTACCAAAATTAAAGTTAAGTGCCCATATCGATTTTCTGACAGCTTTAGCTTCTTCAAACTGGAACGATGGAGATTTAGTTGATGATTAAATCAGTTCGGAGGATGTGGACCCCTATAACTAAATTAAGCCCAATAGTTCATTGTTTACTTGCACTAGTTTCACCTTTCACTAGTAACTAAACCCGTAAACGATCACTGCTTGACTTGCAAATCCGTTTTGCATTTTGCATTAAATAATTATTTCCGACGTACTACTCTATGGTTTAATTAACAGTACGATCGCGTAAAATCTAGTTCTGATTAGCACATTTAATCTACAAGGTAGGTCGTTAAATGACGAGTTAATTAACAACTACAGTACGATGTGAATAATTGCCACTCCAGGACTGATAGGCAATTATAAATTCCTTTTTTGAGCGACCCTTATCATAACTTTAATATTGTCGCTAATAAATTCTGCTCGGGGCTGTTCTGCTCTTAATAACCACTATTATCGGTGTTTGTTTTGGAGTTCGTTTGTTCGTTTCCGACAGCTATCTGAGGATGACGTGTTACTTTTCTAAATTAATCTCATGTAACATTGCAAGAATACTTGTTAGTTTTTTGATTATGTAATTTACCGAAAAACGAATGATCTTTATCTGATATTAGTTATTTATTTTTGTATGTCTAATTATGGAAACTTGTTTTTAAATTTATCACGTAAACAGAAGATGTCACATGTGCTATTAAAAATAGAGAAAAACGGAAGTTTCTTTAATAGTATGAAGGTTGTAAAAAACGTGTAATGTATGAATATCAGAGTGTTTCACTAAGTCTTTCACAATAACCGCAGTGATTTATACAAAATATTTCAGTTTTAATCTTGAATACTTGGGAAAATACTCTCCTGGTCATTTTGATTCCGAAAAATATGACATATATGCCTCTCACTCGCAATTTACAAAAACAAATCATTTTTCATTATATCTACTAAGACAGCGTTTCTCAAATTTTTAAGTTTCGCGGTTCCCTTTTTTATGATACACGCCCCTTTCTAGCAAGACAGAATCTCGAACTTTCCCGAGCGCTGTAGAATGGTCCACAAATTGTAACAGTGGGGACAAAAGTATTTGAGTTTTGACTTTATAAATTGTTACGTTCGTTTGATGTTGCCGCTTCTTATGGATTAAAGTCTTATTTTATTGGCCGCTCTGCAGACGATTACTATTTTACTATTTCCCGAATACAGTAGTGACCAATTGTTTTGTTGTAATAGAGAAATGCCGATGAATATTTTGTCTACGCGCTTGACCGTGAACGTTTGCTGGAAATTTCCTGCCCTTGCGGGAACCCTACGTGTTAATTGTTCTAGAATTCTTGCAACATATTTCGTCTTATGGTGAAATACTCCAACTGCTAGATATTCGCGTTGCGTTTTTTTGGGAGTCGATTTAAGATCTCCGTTCGACCCGGTTGCTCGTTAAGACCTCAGCGCTGACGACAAGTACTACGAGCAGTCAGCCCAAGCTTCTGAGGGTGAACGCACGTGGTTCTGAGCCGACCTGTGTCGGACTATAGCCATTAAACCTGTGAATACTCATAAAGCTGTTGCCGCAGACTGCAAGAACACCCGAACTTTCCCGTTCTCTCGAAGAAAGTCGTGATCCAGTCTTCAGGGACGTGCTTGCGATTTTTGTCTGCTTCTCAAGGATCTAGAAACGCCCCAAATTGTGCCTCTCTCTCTATTTCCTACCGCAGAAAACTAAAGTAAAACTTGCCAATGTACTATACAGTGATTGCTTTTCTTGTGTACCAGTGCTTCGTTGGTAAGAAATAGAACAGTTTAATTCCCTTGTAATATTAAAATTAAGGCAACCAAGATTATGAAAATAAATCTCGCGAATTTTCTTTGAAGAAATTGAAATAGTTTAGTTAATCAGAAATTAGCTTTTAATATCTACAGTTTTGTCGGTGACTCAAGAAGCTTTCCTTGCATGTTATATAACTGCACATCACATAACTTTCTTCTTCTTCTTTCTTCATTATAGGATTTCTCCTGTTCTTTCCTACTGTTCCACTGCCTCTCTCCATCTTCTTGCTGGTCTTCCAGCTGGCCGTTTTCCTATGGGCGGTCTGTCTCTTGCTACCCTAACTAATCGATCTTCATTCACCCTTTGAAGGTGATTGTTCCATTCTCGCCTTCTAACCGAAATCCATTCGTTTGTGGGTAACATCACATACCCAAGTGCAAGAAATCTTATTCTTCCTGCTGCCGTTGATATGGTCATGCCATGCTTGGAGATAGTTATGCTAAAGAGAGTCAGAAAATACCAGTAACAAATAATAATATTAGAAGGTGTTTTGATAATATGTCAGAGAATCTGCAGGAACAGCTTCTTCTGATACTTACAAACAGTTTAATTGCTGTTCAGCTAGACGAGGCAACGAATATTATCGAAGATGCACATTTGATAGCCTACGTTCGTTATTACAATAATACATCTATAGGTGAGTATTTACTTTTCTGTAAAGAAACGCAGAAAATAACTATAAGTGCGGATAATGGTAATGGTAATGGTAATTAATATATATAGTAAACTCTGGCCTGGAGTGGAAAAACTGTGTTGGTGTTTGTATTGATGGGGCACCGGCAATGGCAGGAAGATGTGGTGGTGTATAAGCACTTATTCGCAGAAGGAATCCAAATGCCACTTGGCACCATTGCACAGGGAATTACTCGCTTCGGAGGAAATCAACCCAGGATTTCAATTTGTATTATTTTTTGTAAATTGTAAATTATATAAAAACAAGGCCTTTAAGGGCAAGACTATGTTCTTCAATGTGCGGTGATACGGGGGCTGACGATTCAGCACTATTGTTTTATTGCGAATCTCCGTGGTTATCACGTGGAAAAGTTTTACAATATACGGGTGTTTGAGCTTAGGCAGGAAATATAAGTGTTTTTGAAAGAAGAAAATCACAAGGATGCCAATATTTTTTTTTACGTACTATTCATTATGAAACCTACTTATTTGACTAAACATCTTTGAAAATTTAAATCATTTACATACCCAGTTATAAGGAAATAACACTCATTTATTATAACTATCAGATAATATTAACGGCTGTTTGCAGAAATTGGAACGTTGATCAAACGAGATAAACTGTAAAGACACAGATATGTCTATTAATAAAGAAAATATATTAACGATAACAAACCAAGCCATACCAATGTATGTGTGGTTTTTAGATCATCATGTCAAAACGTTATCTCAAACTTTGAAACGTCACATCTTTGAAAATAATAATCTTCTGGCTAAATTCTAGTGAATAACAAACCCGTTTATAGTTACACCTACAGATTTATCGTTGGAAGAAGAGGAACAATTCATTGATTTAACATCAAGTACAGAACCGAAGAGAAGAGGTTGTCGTCGACAACCATGGTCGACTTTTGGATTAGCTCGCAGAAGGCATTTACAGCGTTATTCTAGAGAACTATGCGGATGTTATATCCATTTCTTACATCTTATCTTTGTGAAATTGATTTTTCTACAGTAGCTTGTATACAATCGAAATACAGAAACCTGCTCAACATCTAACGTGAACTAAGGGTAGCGGCTACTGATTTAGAACCAATCTTGAACAAGTTATGTAGTTCAAAACAGGTGCATTTAAGTCACTAGTTTGTTTAAATAAACTGTTAGTAAGTTTATTGCAGTTTTAGATTGTACTCGTAAGTACATTTAATATGCAATGTTTTGCAAAAAATAATAATATGTTGATATGTTTTGTATTAGTTAAAATATATTAATTTCCGTTCTACTTTTTTCTGATGTGCCCCCCAACATGCCAGTGAGGTACAACTTACTACGGAATTATATAAAGAAATGTATGGCTATTTTAAATTATTTCCCAATTTTCAAACTTCCTCTTCTATTTGGAATAAAACACGCTTTTACAGTTTGCAATGTCTGGATGGAAGTGATACGGAATAATACTTTCGAATTACATTTGTGCCACCATGTTTGAATGCTGCCCTCTTTTTCGAGTTCCTTGAAAACGACTTAGAATACTTAAAGTCTCAACATTTTAAAAGTGAAGTTAGACAGTAGATAAACGAAATATACCCGGAGCTAATAGATCGGATAATCAACGCCAATTTCGATGAATTAATTCCTGGTGAGGAACCCCCTGGTCATAATATTTTTTTAGATATATATTAAATATGTATACTATTTAAAAAATGTCTAGGTGTGTATTAAAATCCTAGTTATTAAATAAATGCCTCTGCAACTAATAATTCTGGAATGTATTAACTCAGAAGTAAACTGTTACGAATATGAAATAGGCACCTCTCATTATAATACAATTAATTAAGATTTAAATATCGTAGTATTTTGACATATGTATTTTGGGTTGCCTATTTTTGAAATGGCAGGCTGTTACTCTCCCGTAAATCACCCGGCATGTTCTAATACATAATTATTAAACAGCATATGGATGCGACAATATGAGCATATGTTTAGCTAGTTATTTAACAGCAGCAACATTAAACATTAATCGACTATATATCATAAACGTTTCCTAAACACTGTGCGATAAATATAGCAACACAAAGAAGTAATATTTATATTCTATATTTGCATCTGCAAAAAGCTGTTGAAGCATAAAACCAGCAGAAGAACATGATAAGAAATTTGGAAATAGAAGTAATATTTAACCTTTGATAATATGATCGAAATTTTCTAACGCTGCAAGGATATTAAGATAATCTTTAGTAAGTAGTAACTAGGGACTTGCATATTTTGAAATTGTAGTATTGCAGGGCGTCTTAATTCAAAGCAATGCTTTTCTAGAATTCATTAGCTTGCGCTTTAAGGTGGCCATAAAATTTTGAAAATATAGATTATGATGCATATTTGTTCAAAACTAAATTGACATAAAGGTTTAATTAATTCTATACAATCGAATAAATTTTTCATGTAAATGTTTTCCCTACACAAATTAGAATATATTTTGCATTGAATTCTTCCATTATACAAAATAACATCTTGTATGTAAATTTTCATGGCATAACCTAGAATGAATTACGTATCTATTTGGTTGTTACACAAAAAGATTAAAGTTTTGGATGTAATCTTCGTATATAATTTTTTTCGCAATTATATTTTCAATATAATTACTTCATTATATAAAATAGGGTATAATTTTTTTGTAACCCAACAACAGCTGTTTTTAGCTTTTCTTTTTCTAGTTTCAAGGAACTTTCATATAGTATTTGTTAAGAAATAAATATTTATTTTAACTGTATATTTTTGCTTGTTCTGAATTTTGTACAAAGGGGTTCTACAAAATTCTGTCTCGTGTCTTACAGAATTCTGCGTGCAAATATTTTTAGAAGATTCTGTACATTGAAGCTCTAAAATTTACTTATTTTTGTCCAGAATCGGCGTCGTATATCGCAGAACAGGCCATCACGCCGCCATGCCAACACTTAGTAACATAAAGACCCAAAAATGTACTCAAAAACACATAAAAATAATATAATACAAGACGTCAAGAAATTAAGAAGATTCGTGGTTATGTAAACAACAGTAAACAATTATTATGAAATCCTGATAGAATTCTACATTATCCACAGTAACATGATTATTGTGACAATTTTTTCATACATGTCAACGTAATTTTGACCTATTTGCGCATTCTCACAGACGGATTTTCTTACAAAATACGGGTTTTGTAGGATTTTGTATAACTTTTTGAATATAAATTTCAAAATTCTCTGAGGTATCTACAGGGTGTCCCATGACATGATTGCCATAGCTTAAGGGTGTGTTGCTGAGGTCATTTAAAGTAAAAAATACTTATATGGTTGACGCTCAACCTTCTACTAGTGTCCGAAGAATATCCAACAGACTTAACGTAAACCGCATGAGAGTATGGAGAACCTTACACAATTTCGGTTTGTACCCATATCCAATCTTACCTGTACAAGCTTTAAAACCTGCCGACTACGCAGCAAGACTTGAATTTAGTCGCTGGTTATTGAGAAATCGAAGGCTTTGTCGGAACATATTATTTAGTGATGAAGTTACCTTCACCCGAAACGGCATCAATAACACTACGAATTCATATTGTTGGGCACTTGAAAACCCACGGGAAACTAGGGAGTCTAATTTTCAAAATAGATTTTCGGTGAATTTTTGGTGTGGTAATATTGATGACCATCTCATTGGTCCGTTTATAACAGAAGAGCGTTTCACGGCCGTTCATTATTTATGTTTTTTGGAAAATGACTTTCCAACATTACTGGATGCAGTTCCTCTCAATGTAAGACGACGAATGTGGATACAACACGATTAATCAAAATTACGCGAATCACTGGATTGGAAGAGGTGCAGCAGTTGCTTGGCCAGCAAGGTCATCCGACCGTAATCCCCTAGATTATTTTCTTTGGGGAAGGTCGAAAAATCTTGTTTATGCAGAAAATCCTGAAAACAGAGAACAACTTGTTGCTATAGGATTATGGATGCCGCAGAAAATATTTGTGCTGATCTTGAGACTGTTAGCAGAGCCACCTCTTCAATTCTGAGAAGACCTGGAATATGTATACAGCAATTGGGTGGACATTTTGAACAATTAATGCAATAAAGCACTTCTTTTTAACAAATTTAATGAGACATTACCTGATATTTATTCAGATTTAAAATTACCATGGCTCAGTTAGGATAGAGTTTTGGGCATATGTTCATTAGACATTTTTGACTTTAAATAACTTCAGCAATACACCCTTAAGCTATGGCAATCATGTCATGGGACACCCTGTATATTTTTCAATTCACATACACACTTGTTTTCCAAAGAAAGCTGCTTGAGTACGAAGCACCAGCGTAGTTGTCATTACAACAAACCTTGTGCGACATCTATCTGATACACCTTATATTAAATACAATTTAAGCTTAGGCAAAGGTATGAGGAAGTTCAAATAATGTTTCTGCTTGTTTTTATGTAGAAAAAATGGTGTAAGATAAAGTTAAACCACATGTTAACATTAAGTACAATTTCCTTTAAACTGCCTACCGACGTAACATATGAAAATGTTGTTATCTCTCGTATTTATCAAAAGAACAACAACCCCAGAGTGAAATATTATGGCAGGTATTACGCTGAAAGAATAAAGCTTTTCATCTCTACCAAACGTTCACCTTAACGAACTTGATTCCCTGCCAAGGGTAACTCATTTTCGCGAGACCATTCGTTGTATTGTATAACAGTTATGAGTAGTTTCCACGTATATATCTTTTCGCGACTAATAGAAGAAGCTCTAATAATAATTTTATGTGGTTTTTATAGGCCGTAAAGTCATGTTTTGGCACGGGTCAATACACGCCAAATTATGTTTTTGGGGGGCACTTAACGTCTCGCTCAAAAAAGTGGAAATATTTACACGATCGTATCCGTACTTACAGTAATGCCAGCTACCGTTTGCATCGCTTATGAACTGCAAATAACGAACTTTTTGTAGCGCCTAACAACCTAAACTTCTTTGGGTCATGTGTATGTGTGGCGAAAACTGTAAAAACAACACCATAAGTTTTTATATTCGCGAATCCGCCATTCGTGTGCTTTCGAGATATTGCGCCCCACTTAGTTTGAGATATCGCCAATGAATTTCATGGACTATAAAGTTGTTTTTACAGCGGACTTGTAGGGTAATTTTCAGTTAATTGGAGAAGCAATTTGTTGCTTTTACGACATATTAAGTTTTACGGAAGAGATTTTTCCTTATTCGTTTAAGATTAATTGCAATTGAATTATTGCGAAGTTTCAACGTCTACCTCAGTACTTTGTCAGAAGAATTTATTGAACCAAGTATGAACATTGCCTTAAGTTCGTTTCATTACGTCAACGTTTACATTATTGTTCGTCCTACTACCAAATCTAGCCGACAATTCCAAAGACTTACATAAAAGTTTCTTTCTTCTTAGAATGATTTCCTTATGCAACGTAGCAATCGATTAGTTGTACATAAAAGTATGATCACTTAAAGCGTTAATTCCTTATGATCAAGTTATTACTGTAATCAATATACCATTCAGAAATGCAAATTGTACGTGTGGCAGGCCTTTAATAATTGATTCAATCCAGCATTTATAACTGTAGTTAAATGATGCAGCGCTGTGGAACTTATTAAAATACATAAATCAGTAGGTAGTGTTTAAACTTTACAAGTCACGTTAATGCGGCTTATTTGCTCACCATGAAGCACGTAACATTAACTTGCGTTACTGTTAGACTTTAAGCGTCCTCAACTTTGTCGCCCATTTGCTTAATTAGTAATGAAGCTTTACTCGGGCGTTTACTACAGTTCCAAAAATTATTTATTGTTATTCATATATGTATTTTACATACCTTGAACACAACAAAGATGTATATAGTAGCAACTGGGAGCAAGGACTTCCTGTGCATGCGTACCTATGTCATTAATAGCATTTACATTCCATTATTGAGCACTGACACTTTTCTCTTACTACGTGCTTCTCCTCAGTGGTATGGTAGAAGCAGGGGACACCCACAGTATAATGTAAAAGTCAAAAGACAGAAATGAGAGAAAGGGTTTAGCCATTGAGACGTCAGAAATGCCAAGGCTGAAGTAACTTGCGTATGGAAGGTTGTAGCACTAAATGTTAATTCGCTCTGTGGCTGAAACGTAGAACTCAAAACCAACATGTATAAAAGATTTGTTTTAGCAATTGAGTACGAGTTGCAAAATAAAAATGGTTCGTATAAACATGGATCCTTAAGGGTGTGTGACAATAGCATTTCGTAATTTTTGGGAAGGTTTACATTATGCCTATAATATTCTTAGTATTCTTCTCAGCACAACAGCTGAAGATGTAGAAAACTTCTGAAACATTTTAAGCAAAAATCAATCAAATTTCATTTCTTGATTACTAGACAGAAACAATAGTAATAATTGAACAAATTTATTTCATTTTTTCTTTTTTGTTAAATGGTTAAATGTTAGTTGAAAAAATTAGTAGCCCGTCGTACTCTATGATAGACGAAAACTATGTGTTAAATTATAAGAATCAGCAATACACTATAGCTTAGATATTTCTTTAAGTTTTAACAGAATAAGTAGTTCATATTTGCCGTCATCGACTAATCAAGAGATTATTCTTTGAAGCGAAGTGTCTGATTTATCTATTTTTAGTTTTTAAAGAACGCTGATGTTGCATAATAAGATTATAATCATAATCTTAGTATTGTGATGGTGATAAAGGAATTATATAGGTTTGCTGACGACGTATTTTATTTCATTGTATAACACTTATGATTGCTTGCCTCAAAAGTCAGTTGTGATTAGATAGTGTACGAGGAAGGCGTTAATAATTGCTATGGTATCATTAAAGCTGTATCCGCATTCGCGGTAGCTAATTCACTAACTGAATACTCAGCTGCGTGCTCTTAATTTATTGTGCGACATGTAGGTTCCAATTGAACTATTAGAGCAACGGTACTTTGAGTTATTAAACATTATGCTATAAGCACCGGTAATTCATTGTGAAAAATGTTGTGTTTATTTTTATTAGAAATGTATTTTCTTTTTCAATTGCTAAGTAGTTTATTGAATAATGATCTATGTGCTCTTATGGTATTCTGACAGTTCGATGTTCCTATTTCAGTGTTAAACAATAAAAGAATTTAATGTTATGTAGATTGTTTTTAATTTATTGTGTACTTCTCTGTATTTTATTATTAGAGCTGTGTGCTTAGCAATAATGCTGTGTGTAACTAATTTAATATTGAGCTGTGTGCTCAGTATATGTGCTGTGTGCCTGGAAGTTGTTACTTTAGCAATCTACAATTTGTAACTAGTTCCTAATTTTGTGAATATAATTTATATGTATGATGAGGTTCAAGACAACCTTCAAACAGCTGGAAAGGAGTAAATGCGGAATGAGATAATAGAGTATTTTATTCTTAGAACTGTTTGTCTAGCAGTACTGCTTGTGTAGCTAATTAAATATTGAACTGTATATGCTCCGTAGCTATGCTATGTACCTGGAAATTGTTACATTAGCAAATTCATTGACAACCTTCTCTACAATTTGTAACTGGTTCCTAATTGTGTGAATATAATTTACATATATGAAGAGGTACAAGATAACCTTCGAAGAGCTCGAAAGGAGTAAATACGAAATGTGATAAGAGAGTTTTTTTATGAGGTGCCCCGCTGTGTAATATGCAGTAATATATGAGTTTGACCGTTAAAGCTATTATAAGTATGTATTACATATAAACAATCACGTGTTTGGCAACATTAGGATCATTAGTGGTTCTGATTATTATTTTGAAATTACCTAGTCGTTATTGGGTACCAGATTGAAATGAAACACGTAATCCAAAAAGCTTATTAGTGCTTCTATAATTTACGTTTAAATGATAACGAATTAATATATATATGTATATGAAAAACTATAGATATTGAGATGAATGATAGTGACAGTATTTTAAAGAATCAATGAAATTATGAATTATGTTGGTTTTAACAATTTTCTTATAATGACATAAAATTTAATAAGTGTTTTCAGAAGTTATGAAATACAATTTAACTTTGAGCGCCAGGCTAAATATGAGATAGCCGATATAAGTTTATACAATATTTATACCAATACAAATACCACGGTTGTTAGCTCGGTAGAACACAAAAATCACCTCAGATAGTCGGTTCAGAATGTGTCAAAATTGCTTACCTCGCATGACATACATTGGTAAGAATAAATTACTTAATTTCTCTTGCTACCATGCAATTACAATCGGCTGGTGCTATATGAATTATTTTTCTAAGTAAACCCAAACACTTTAATATCATCCACAAAAGGTAAAACTGACGTTCACAGGTACGATGTTATACGTTCTTCTTACCGAAGTTATCGTTAATCATTCCTTATTGGTAATTGCTAGACTTACTTTGGTAATGCCAGCCTCAACAGGATTCTGGGCTCTCCAAGCTGCACCCCAGGAAAATTTCCCCGACGTCTCGTAGATGTCCTTCTATTCGATGCTTATTTTTAAAAACAGCTAGGAGTTCTCAGGTATGCAGTTCTTATAAATAGATTTTCAAAACTTTGTAGTATCACATTTTAAACCTTTTTAATATAAATGGAAAAGCTTTTTATACGGTTTTACAATTTATTTTTTTATCAAGACCAAAAAAATTATTGATTCTCTTTTTTAAAAACATTAATAATAATAATATCTCTATAGATACATACATATACACCAGAATTTTGCAATAGAGTAACTTTGATATTAAAATTAATTTTAAAATAAATAAATCTAAACATATAAATTAATCATAAAGTTGTTGGTATATTTTGACGCCACTTATAACACACAATTTGATTTCAGTAACACAAACTGCATTTCTCAAGAATCTAATTTTCATCCATATCTGATCTCCAAACTGCTACAAATAAAATCCTTCCGGACAGCTTCAAATAATCTCATATAAGGTGATTATGAATTAAAATCCTAGAGTTGGACCTGAAGTCACCTTTATAATATTTTGTTGTGTTGGTTACTTTTTTGTAAATTCATTCTTTGTGCTGAACACCATAGCATATGCCTCAACTGTAATTTCAATCGAACAAGAAACAAGTCTGTATCAAAGTGAATCGAAAGAAACCTTCCACAAAAGAAACAACCCTTAAGATGTGATTTATTATGCATGTATCCTTTATTTATATAAATAATTAATTAATTAAGCTACGCAATACCATCTCAATATATATATATATGAAGCAAAACAAAAAATCCCCCGTTATGGTATATACATGTACATAAGTTCACATTCATGAATAAATAACTGAACGGACTACAGTACGTACTTCCTCTGATTTAATTTTAAATTACAAAGCAGGCCCAAAATTTCCAGGGAAAGCAATAATGCGTAGAACAGGTTTTAAACAAAGAAGTGTCAATCCACTTCTAAAATTAATATCAACCAATCACCGAATTACTGACTAGCATTCCTATATATTGAGGCCTCATATACGCAATAACTAGATTAAATAACCAAAATTTAATGGTATATACGCACGAAATTATAAACTTACGCAGAATTCTCCCTTTCTGTTGACGTTTAAATCAGAAATTTAATCTCGTAAACTGCAGACCATTTAACAATTTTCAAAATTCATATAATTATTATAATTTGAACAATAATGTTCCCCAATTAAAATATCTAACTAAATACAAAAGTTTTTGTCGAGTACTTATTTTATTTCGCTAATTATATTGCTACGCAATTAAACGAGTTGTCGTTGTTAGTTTTTGCTAGTATTCGAAATTCCGTGGCCTTATCACCCCAACGCAGGTACGTAAAAGAACGTTATTTTACAGACCTTGAGGAGTTTTCTTTTACACCTGGTCTCGTTGTACGCCCATCTGTGCTGACAATCTCTGCACTGGAATTTCTAGCCTGGAAATTATATCCCACGTAGTTATAATTGCAATCTGGATCAGGATTTTTCCTCACTCTACCGGCTTCCGGTTACTTAATGCCTAAATTAATTCAACTGTCTTAGCAAAAGAACAAATGGAATAAGAACCTAGTTTAGCTTACCAAAAAGATGTAAAATTGGCAGAAGAAAAACTCTCTACAATGCACAAAATTAGGATTACTCCTTGGGAACAGTTTACTACTACACAACTGTGTTTAAACCTCCCCTTATAACTTGAAAATCCACAAATTGGAATAACTCCGGGTCGTAACGACCTTAAATAAAAATTCAAGTCTGCACTCTTTGAGAATTGAAAGTGTTGTCCTAAACCAGTTGACTGCGGACTTCAAAATCGGAAAATCGAAATGCGCGATCGATGCGCATACCACAAAATATGAGGACAAAACGTTGCAACGGCAAACACTCCTAATATACACCATGCGTCAGAAATCACACGTTACAATAAATTCCGAGATCCAAACTGGTTACATATCTTTGTATCCAATGATTACTCGTTTTATCTTAGTTCTGCAGTCTTTCGTGGTGTTATTCATTAACCTGATAAATAGTAGTGGGCTCAGCACTCCTCCTTGCCTTACTCCTTCTGTTCTGAAATTTGTTGATTCCATATTTTCTGTTCTGATGTAGTTCCACGTGTTCCTATATATGCTCCTTATGCCATTTATGGATGAGTTGCTTACAACATTTGTCTTCAGTAGATCCTACATTTGCCTCTTCGGAACTTAGTTGAAGGCTTTTTGTATGTATAGTTCCTTGTTATGTACCTCTTTCGGCTCTGAAACATCTTTGAGATCTTCCATTTGCGGCTCTGTGGCTTTTCTTAGCATTTGTTCCAGTATTCTCTCACATATTTTGGTGGGCACACCTAGCAGAGAAATGTCCCTATAATTTTCGCAACTTCGACGGTCCTCTTTTTTGTAGACAGGCTGGATTTTGCTGTTTCTCAGTCCTTGTGAATCCCGTTCCTCCTCCACACCGGTGCAAATAATTTTTCTAACAATTCTCTGCCTTTCAGGCCCATATTTTTTAACATTGCTGCGTGATATCATGGCTTGCTGGTTGACCTTCCTTTAATCTGTCTATAGCCATTTCTACTTCTTTTACGCTAATCTCGTCAGGGTGTTTCCACGTGGCTCTTGTTCAGCTTCCTCTTCATCTTCATAGTGATGTAGTGTCTCTCCTAGCAATAGTTCAAAATGTTGTAATATTTCCTCTTCTCTTGTTAGCATTCCACCTTCTTTGTGTTTCAATTCATTTAGTGGATTTCTCTTAATTTTAAAGTTGAAATTTTTTTATGGGTAATTTCCTCAAATGTAACTCCCGAAGAAGATGGTTCAGCGGTAGAGCATTTACCTTTCATTCGGGAGGTCTAGAGTTCGAACCCCTGGGCGGCCTGTCCTGGGTTTCTCGTGGTTTTTCTGGGTCATTCAGGTAAATGCTGGGACAGTATCATCCACGAATTTTCATTATCCATATTTTCTGATCTATCCCATCCTTATATTCCCGTTATTGGCCGAAGAGAGGCTGTGCGTTCCGGTGCGGAATCCGCCTGAGCCCTACAGTGGCCCGCCGCCGTGTGGAGAATGAACCTATGTTGACTTTGCTTTCCTTCAAATGTAAAGATATTAATTTAAAATTTTGTACGTATGCTTACTATTATGTACTACATTAATAGAAAAACTTTGTTATACGTAGAAAATTTTATAAACTTGGATTATCGTCTGAGAGAAAATTAAAAAGCACAAAATTAGGGTAATCTTAGTTTACATGCAACGGTATGCCTTACACTTTTGAGTCGTTACGACGTGCAACTTCCGAGTAGCCATAACAAACCTAGAGGTAACTTAAAATTTATGTGCTAGGTTAAACGCATCTTACGATCAAATCTAGTTAATAAAAATTCTATCAATATTTCTATCAATATAGTACATAATAGTAAGCATTTGTACCAAATTTCAAATGAATATCTTTACATTTGTGGTAAGTACCACGAAAATGAAAAAATTAAAATTGAACTTTATTTAAGACCCTATAACTTCTTACAGAAGAACTCTCCATCCTGGTATATTAGTTTTATTCGGTTTAATTTAACCTAAAGAATGTATGCCTAAACGGTGTCCTATTCAGTTTAAAACACCATGTATAAATAAAGTACAGTTGTCTTCACATACCGAACATTTCCGACAACTAAATAGGAGTAATTTATATATCTTACAATGACAATTTTCAGTGGCGTACATCAAAGAAATCTTATTTAGTGTCCTATCATCTGTCCATCAAAATGTACATGATTTTCCCTTAAACATAATTAACAAAGAGCGAAAATTCTTACATTCACTAACTATAAATTAATTGAATATACCTTTACGAATTTTAAAGTTTTACAATGTAATTTTAAAATCATGTACATAACCTTCTGCTTGATAGATGACAACATACTACATTAGATTTGCGTGATGTACGCAACTGAAAATTGCCCTATTTAGTTGTCAGAAATTCTCGGTATATGAAATCAACTGTATCTACCTAAAGGTGAGATATTTTTGTTAAAACAAAGCATTTAGTTGTAGGCGTTTAGCTAACAGTTTGCTGAAAGACATTACTATAACTATGAGTAACGTCTTCTAAATTAACTGTAACACGGGATGTCCTTTGATGTTATTTACAGAACTTCTCTGCAGGTGAAACTTTTTTCGTTGTGTTTCCTATTTTCTTAATTTCCACTGCAAACGTGTGCATTTAATTATGCAATTACATCTTAGGGAAATTAGCGATGCGCATAATTTAACGTAGGTGTTAGCGTTTACAAAAATCAATAAAGGCGTAATTAAGATGATTATATTAATTTAAGAAACCTATATTAAACGCGTATCTTTGTATGCAATCTGCATACGTATCGGGAACGTGTGCATTATTACAGTTATTCACGCATGTAATTACACGGTTGGCTGCATATAATATGAAGTTTTCTAAAAATTCTAACTTGCTGCATACAAATGACCTCTTCATGCACATTAACTGTACTCTTTACATTCAGTGGGAAAGAGATACAGGGAATGCAGCCCGTAGCCAAGAAATAAACAAGCCATGCCAGATATATTCGCGATTGGATTTCTATTTAAAAACTCTTCTGCAAAGGCATGTTATTATAATAATTATAGGTATTTGTATGAGAGAACTAATGGAGTACTTTATTTACTGTCTATTGTTATTTATCAACTGTAGCTGCGAGTATAATTTCTAACAATATCTAATGATTTCTCGCAGTTTCAATCAATAGCTTAGTGAAAACTGTTTATTTGTTGTGGGCGGAAATACACATTCTCAATTCAAACACTTTACTGCGTCGTGCTGTTAATAGAAATCTGAAAAATTCGTTTGGGAAGAGAAACCGACGAATAATTAGCAATGCCAGTTATTACAAATAACTATATATGAATATCTTGGGTTATCTGCTATTTTGCCATATTATACAGGAGGTTGAAAATGATATCTTATTTGGGAAATCACATAAAATAACGGAATAGAATCAAAACCATTTTGCTATGGTAAAATGGGCTCTGCAATTAATGTTGGGTTAGGACTCTTCCTCTCACCCACAGCTGCCCTGTTATTACAATAGGTATTAAATGAGACTATGCTCCTTCAATTGCTCAGAAATCCACAAAGTCGATTCAAAATAGAATAGAACGTTGAGTGATAGAACAATAGGGATTGAAAGTATTGTTTCTGTAAGAAAATACTTAAACAAGAGCAAAAATGAATGTGGACGGTATATATTCCTAACATATAGTCGTTTCCACGAAGCAAAATCCACGAAACAGATCGTCACCTAAACAAACATTACAATTTAGTAGGTAGTAGGTATAATGTTAGCATGTTTTATGTATATTAAACAATAAAATAATAGTTTTGATTATCTAATTTTACGATAGTTTTATGTAGTCAATTTTATAGATATATCAACTATCAAATTTTGATTCAAAATAATATATATAAAAGCTGTAGTCTAGCTGAAACCCAATGCTATGCCCAATGCACTTTTTTAGCGTTCTTTGATGATTATGATGGTCATTTTCCAAAATTAACTATCCAACTGGAAGTGTATGTCACGCCTTGTTTAAGTGTGTAAAAGTATATGCTGAAACTATCTTCGGTTCTCGACTAAGCAATCACACAGTCTATTTTGAAACCCTGCTGCTTCACTCCTTCTGGGTTGACTTTTGTATTGACGATTTTACATTCTCTTAAATCAAAATCGAGGAGAATTAAATTAGGGGATTTTACTGTCCACTATCCATCTCTTCTTTGCTAACCTTCACCTGCCAAGATATGCATCATTCAAACATTCATGATCCAACCATCTCGTTACATTGTTAGTCCTCTAGAAGCAAAGTTCCTTCTTCGCCACATTGCTTTTTGACAGCGTCTGCTATTAATATTAATATTTTCTATACTGTCTCATTTATATTTTTTTATTAATAATATACCTTTAATAGTACCTGCAAGTATAATACCTCATGTAAAAACATTTTCTTCCTTTACAAACATAAAAAGTTGCCTACACTCATACAGGGGAGCTACGTAACTTACATCCTATGTAAAATTAACAGTGTGACCTACAACAAAGTCAAGTAGAGTTAAATTAGAGAATTTTGATTTCCACTGTATCTTTTCTCTGCTACTCTTCACTTATTAAAATAAGTAACATTCAACCATTCATTCATCTTGTTAAACCAAAACTATTGTTACTTTAAAAGTAGAATACCTTCTTCACCGCATTGCTTTTTTACAGTGTCTGTTAATAATCTAAATTCTAACATACTTTCTTATTGAAATTTGTTGCAAATCATTAAAGGTATCGCTCACTATAATATTTTCTTCCTCTACGAATATGCAAAGCTGCGCCGCCTCAATAGCTACAATCATACAGAGGAGCTACGTAAC
>JABXWE010031437.1:0-10679 GCA_014611495.1 Limonius californicus
CTATATCCCGGATCTATCGTCTTACGATTTCCATTATCTTGGACCGCTGAGAAAGGCGTTAAAGGGTCGGCATTTTGAGTCTGGCGCAGAAGTACAGATAGCCGTGGAAGACTTCTTCAATCAGCAGCCACAAAAATTCGATGAGCAGGGTATACGTCGATTAGTAAAACAATGGGATAGATGCTTTAACCGTGACGGCAATTATAATTGTTGAATAAAGTATGAAGCAAAGATGTTTTGATTGAACACACCTCGTACATTCCACCTAATAAAAGCTTTGACAAACATTCTTTTTCTGCAAGTATAAAAATATTTTTTCATGGTGTCCACTTTTTGTTTTAAACAAATTCTTCAGTTCATAAAATAAATTCTATTTTGAGTAAGAAGAGAAAGAGTAATGGTAATCCCTTTCCACTTCCACCTCAGTACACGTTTGCTGGTAATAAAATTGGTTCGGATACCTTTTGATCAACCCTCGTATGTCTAGGCGTAAGAAAAAGGTAAACACGTTTCATAATACTCCACCGGTTTCTATGCGGCTGTCAACATGATATAAACCATAATTAGTTTTTAAAGAATTGTAACGTTTATCTTTTTATTGAAAATTAACATTATTTGTCAGTAGAAATGGGCGAAGTTTAATCGAAGATACCTGTGATGATAAGACTACAGGACCGTAATTTATTAATTAATTTTTTTTAACAAACATTATCGATAGCGGAATGCAAGTCTTAAATTAAAGTTACAGGATGTTGGTACACACCACCTCGACCGCTGTCTGCGGTTTTAGAATTTCCGTTTGGATTCTTGGTGTAAATCAGACTCACCTGCCGCAAACGGTGAGCTTCTAATTACATATTCACAGCCATCTAATTAATATACAGCCGCAGATGTAACTGCGATTCAGTCTGGCTTATTTACGGTTGGGGAAAATACCGTGTAGGGCCTTAATATCTATACAAAGCCATTGACGGGGTTACACTGTTACATTTACAGTTTCGTCTACCGTCTGCACCTCCTGAATTGTTCTCACTTTGCGGTACAGATTGAACACTCCTATACAGAGTGATTCATTAGCCTATTTACAAACTTTGGCAATGTAAACTAGATGTAATTTCATGAAGAACTGTTCTTATGAATGTAGGTTCTATATTTCTTTGTTAAGAAGTTATAGGGTTTGTAAAATAATTATCTCTTTGAACACTAATGAGTAATCATATTTTAAGGAACAACATTGAGACTACAGTAAATGTTCAAAAATTAGTCCATTGTTCTGAATACACAACTGGCAAAGAGGCTAATGAATCACCCTGTATATGCAATTTTTCATTGATGGAAATAATTATGGTGTAACATTGCTTTGCGAATATTTACACATAATTGGTGTGCAACAGAAATTTAATTACGGCACAGAACCGCAAAAATTTACAAAAATTAAATATTCCTTAGAACTCACTACTTTATACAGTGCCTGCCAAAAGTCAGTTTACCATTTAAAAATCAAATAAATTTTTCGCCGCTGTATATTATTTTATTTTTCCCTCAGATTCTAGAATTAGAAGCTTTGAAATTGTATGATGGAAAAATAGACGACGGAACAACGCGTAAAACATACTGAATTTTACTTTGAGCATCAGCATTTCATTGAATAGGCAAAATACTAGGTTTTGAGGCACGAAACATCCCTGTCGTCCATCAATGCGAATTGCATTCCTTCAAAGTCACGGTTTGGTGCAGGGTTACATCTGAACGGATGTTAGGGTCATACTTTTTTGATGATGGGAATACAATAACTGTTACGTGCAACAGATATTGCGAAATATTGAGACATTTTGTGCTTCCTGCTGTATAGAATACATCTAGAATATGGGGCAAGATGGGGCAACTGGCCATTCATCCAGATAGTCCATGCAGCTGGTCATTCGGCTAGAGAGTCTATGTAGCTGCTAATGGAAATTTAAGAAGGAAAAATAATTTCCAGAATTCATGAGAAAAAATTGGTGTAAAAATTTGTTCTAGAACATGACAATACTTAAATTTTATTGTGATTTATTAAAAATAACAATGCTGTTGAAATACACAACAAAAAATTGCATTTATTGGTTCAAACAAGAGAATAAAGGCATACACACACAAATATATTGAACTGTTCTTCAAGTGACTAAACAGTAACTAGGAAAAAAGACTGTTATCAACATAGTACGAGAAAGCATCTAAAGAACTAGTAATATTTTTAAATCTCAACATACTTAACCTACAAACTTCACATTGTTGCAAATGATAAATGGAGATTTCTATTTTTTCTACTTCAAAATTAGAATATGCACATAATTCGAACAAACGCCAAACTAACAAAAAAATTACTTATCTCTGACGCAGGTTTCGTTTTCACTACTGCATACGTCACGACTGCTCCGTTGCAAACGTTTTTTTGCGGCAAATCTATTTTAGAATTAGGAGTATGACACCCTTACTATGAATTTTGCCTATCCAGGGTACTTTCAACCTCAGTATGATGATTTTTAACGTGTCACAAATCGTAGTGGCACGGGACCTACGACTTTCCTTCATATCCGACAGAAAGCTTCCTTTCGGAGTTTCCCCGCCAATATAATTTCATAGATTTCGGCGGGATTAGAACTTGCGTTCCTAGATCACCGAGATCGGTTTAGGTTAGGTTAGTATTAAGTTTGATTTAAGGTTGAATTTGATTGAGATAATAAATACTTCAGGTTATAAAGAACTTGACTACCTGTTTATTAAGTGGATAAGTGTTTTCCGAAGCGCACAATACTGGAGGTGGTTACGATATGCATACGTGTTATTATTTTATTGTTGTTGAGTATCTCAAAATTATTCAGCAGTGCTCTCGAAGGTCTATTTGAGCTTTAAAAAATGACAAAAAAAGTCTGAAACAATAACTTTGGATATTTGAAATTCTTAACGTCTCGTAAGAGACAAAGCACCCTAAGAAGAAGATATAAATGACCAGGTAGAAAATACTACTTTTCAATTAATCAATGGAGGTTCACTAGGTTGTATAACACAACACCCTTCGCAGAGAAGACTAATACCAGATTAAAAAAATATACTACCGTGAAAGCAATAAAACCGAAGTCAAAGACACCCTAGGAATTTTAAAGTCATGTCTTAGATTAATCTGTAATTATAAAGATGTAAACATGATAAATATTTTTAACTGTCATACATTAATAACTGACAGTTTATATTTTAAATTTTATTAGCTTATTTAATTATTTAATAGAAATTTAAAATTAACACTTTATTTTGTCAGTGTTTGTCTATACTTTTAGTTAGCTAAATTAAAGGTTATATTGCCGTCTCAAGTATTCTGTCGTTCTCGTGGTCGAAGTACTGAGGTGGGCTATGTATATAATCGTTTATTTGAAATAAAATTGTTGCAACACATTTACAGAACAAAGTAAATAAAGAATTTTACAGAAGATGTTGACAATGTTGACCATTGTTTTCTAAACATAAATGCACTCTTTCCTTAAGATTTTCAAATACATTCACCAGAGTATCAGGGGTAAGTTCATTTATCTTTTGTGAAATAGCTTTTTGTACATTTTCTAGATTCTGTGATGTATTACTAAAAATATTGTTTTTTAGATAAGGGAATGGAAAGAAGTCTGGAACTGCAAGATCGGGTGACCTTGGTGGAAACAAATGTATACTAATTAACCGATCATCGTAAAATTGCTATGAATTGTACAACGCGATTAGCAGTATGTGCTGCGGCATTCTCCTGCTGGAAGTAACCATTTATAATGTCATTATTATGATGTTAATTGAAACAGGGGATTAAGATATTCTGAAGATAATAATCGGCAGTTGTATTTTCTGCAAAAAACTTGTAAACTATTAGTCTTCTTGAAAGAGCAACCCATAAACCGATCTTATATGGATGTAACGGTATTTCTTTAAACATATACGGATTTTCTATTGCTCATATTATCATATTTTGGCTATTAAGATATCAATTGAGGTGAAGCCAGGCTTGCTTCTAAACCAGTGACTATAAGTTGTCCTAGGTTGGACCACGCTGTAAAAGTTGATGAACCATTTGCATTTTGTATGGAACCATGTTCAAATCTTTTTTTTAATTGTTCAACAAATACCGTATGACAAATCAATTTCTTGGCTTAGTTTTCTGATTTGTTTAGAAAGAGTAATATTCCTAACATTATCAATAACTTTTGCAGTTCTTTTTACAGGTCTTCTTGATCCCTTTTCCTTTCAACGCTTCCACTCCCTTGAAAATTATTCACAATAATCTTGGCAGTTTGATAGAAATTTGTATAAGTGAAGTCTGTAGTCTCATTCGGATAACGATGTTGAAATTCTGTGAAACAGGTTTGAAATAAATATTGCCATTCATCATTTTCATTTTTTGTACCATTATGAAAATTAGATTCTAATATGAAAATTTCATGTTCCACTGTTAACATCTTTCAACAGTATTGTAATACGGGGGCTGTTCTTTTTCTGCTGAGCCTAGTAAGGTAAAACTCAATTTATTGACAAAACACATTTATATATAATTTTTGAAAGTATTCCCCTCCACAGTCAATGCATTTTTGCATGTGTGATCCTCCAGTGCTACAGTGGAAACATGTCCAGTAATTCCAAAAAATGTGGATACCATCTTTTTGTTTCGGCTTTTTTCAAGAACAACTTTTGTTGGAGCCTATTCGTTCTCAATGACCCAAACTGCCGACTGCTGATTTCTTTCGGGATCATAGCAGTATACCCATGTTCATCACCTGTAATGATGTTGTATACCAAATGAGACGATCTATTGTCAAAGCGATCCAGTGTATGTTATGGGCCAAACGAGCTTTTTCGGCGACCCGCAGCAGGATAGGCGGAAAAAGGCTTGCAGCTTAGCTGAGAGGAGTATGGGGGGGGGGGTTCACGGAAAACGCTTACAGGAGGAAATCTTTCTAGTTGTGTGCAGGGTATGTCGAAATTAACGGGCGCCACCTTCCAAATCATAGTTGATTGCAGGTTCTCGTGGAAGGTCGAGGAGCCAGCAGCTTACGGGAATCGGACTCACCTTTATTGTGCCTCCCTCCTGTTTAGAAAGCTTGCAAAATTCATGCATACACAAATACAAAATACTCAACAATAAAAGCGGCAGTAAATTTTAAAACACATATAATTAAACTATTGGAAATGATGATGGTGATTCTATACTTCAGTATTACAAACTGTTAATTTGAACGTTCAAGAGAAGGAACTCGCCGCCCCTGGTGTACGGTATTTAAATTCTACAAACAACTACGTGGCTAGTGGCATCGGAGTTTACACGAATAACACAATATATATAATTCTGCAATTAGTAGTACAAAGAAATAAATGGCAATCGGCGACTGAAGGCCACTGCTTGTCGCATTAACAAAGAAAGGTTCAATCACTTAAAATTTTGCAAGTTAACGCGTAAAAGGTTTTTCCACAACACACAAAAAACCTAGTTCGTTTACCTTAACTTCCGGTGAATGGAGTAGAGAGAGAGGCAGGCACAATTTCGAGGTGTTCTCCAGATGCAGGTATGGTTTGGGGTATTTTCAGGTCCGGAAAAAGGTAGGCGACGTTCTTCGGGAGACGTTGAAACGAAATAATTGCTGCGACGCTCCTGGGGATTAGCTTACTTCCGACGGGGGTGTTCAGACGATTAAAACAACAGCTCCAAGAAGCACAACTTCCACGGGTTTTTAAATCGCTTATATCCGATAAAGATCGAAAGGACAATTACACTTAATTGTCAATGCACTAAAGCTTAACGCTGCTAATATTTATTTAAATCCGACTTCGTCGAGATTATTTTTGCCTAAAGCAAAATACGATACGGTAAAACTCAAGTTAGCAGAGAAGCCGCGAAGGAACCCGATATCAGAAAAGGGCGACCGGAGTCAGGCAAAGGTGTCGACTGAAGAACCAAACCCAGTGCGAACAGGCGTCGGTCAAAAATATTACCCCACATGGAGAAATATGATGCAATAGTTCTGGAAAAAATAACACGTGCGACTTCTGAGAGTAAATATTTCCGAGAATTGTTTCCGATCGGCAAATCTAGCCTACAACGGGAACTTCCAAAGGCCTTACGAAAGTGGCCTTTATAACTCAATCTTAATAGAAGTAAATAGCGATCGACTTAAGAATTGCAATTAAAATAGAATTTTGATTCCTATGAAGCGGCAATTAGAATGCGAGTTTAATTCAGATGAAGTGCAAAATAAAATGAAAATAACATGTAGATCTGCACCATGCCACACGGTTTTGTTTTTGAACTGGAGTCAAATTGTAAGGAATCCAACGGGCACAAAGCTTACGTATCATCAAATTTTTGTGTAAAATGCTGTCAACTGCTTTCACACCAATCTCTAAAGTAGCTTAATTACTCCGGGCAGTAACATGCCGGTCCTCTTCAATCATGTTTCGTACAAGACCAATATTCTTTTCGGTTACTGCCGTTTTTTGCATAGGAGCTCGAAAGTTGTTATTTAAGCAAAGTTGACCACGTTGAAATTCATTGTGTCACCGTTCTACGGTAGCTAAGGAACACGACTTGTCACCAAACACTCGATTGATTCCCTCAAAACATTCTATACGGCTTAAGCCACGCGTGAAATTGTAAAAGGCACATCTCGATAATGCTCTTTATTCAATTCCATGATTTCTTGGGGAAAGGATTACTTTAAAATTATGTATTTTAAAAACATTCAAGTATATTTGACAACTTTCACTATAATTAAATTTGTAAACAACTACGTTAAAATGTCAAGCAAAATTTGTTTCAAAATATCACAGCCTGTTAGATAGGCTTAGCGGAAAGAGAACAGCTCTCGGTTGTAATTGTAATGACTTTTGCTGTAATCAATTAATTAAATAAATATCCTAATAAAATTTGAAATGTAAGCTGTCAATTATTACGTGTTGTTTACATCTTTATAATTTGAGATTAATCTTAGACAAGACTTTAAAATTCCAAGGGTGTCTTTGACTTGGATTTTTATTGCGCTCAGGTTATGACCATTATATCATCATCATCAACAGCCTTTCCGTCCCGCGGCTGGGCATCGGCCTCTTCTCTGCCACGTGTTTCTCCTCAGCGCTAAGGTAGAAACATGGGGGACCTACAGTTTAACGTCAAATCCGAACGACCGAAATTCCAGAGAAGGTTTTTAGGATTAAGATCCCACGGTTGCAAGCCGAATTGGGAAATTGTGTGTGGTGGGTTGCAGACAAGATTTTTATAAATCTGCATAGTTCTGCTTAGGTTTCGAACCCAAGTCAGAATCGATGTTTTATTCAGAAAGCGAGCGCTCTACCAACTGAGCTACCACCACACACATGTTATATGTACAGCAAAATACTAGCAGTTTGATCAAATGATATACGTTGGGGTTCCACCTGTGGGGTCCTGTAACTTCGAAATGATTTAAATTTTTTTTAACTTTAACTTATTTTGGATTATCCTTCATACCGTATAGAACGTAGCAAATTATGAGATACACTGTGTAATCCAACTCCTACATGAATGTGATTTCTTTGTACCCTTTCTGGGATTTCCAAAAGGATGTATATGTAATCATTTGAATACCTTCAATCATGACCATTGTGATCATTTGACATAGCATATATCACAGGAAGCATCATATGAGCAGTACTAAGACATACGTTCGTCGTATGTTAATGTGAGTTTGCGCTATCTTGTGGATTGGTGAAACATAAATTACATTATTGAATGGCTGCCGTTGTTGGGAGTTTTGACTGTTGAAAGCTGCATATTTTCCAACGTTCAGGAGCAAACAAAGTGGAAGTAAAACCGTAATCAGTACATTCGCGTTTTGTATGCAGACTCCGTGCTCCTCAGTTTCGGAAGTTCATTATTCTTTTCGTAGTTTTTGCAGCGCTGTAAATCGCGCTCGAATTGCTTCGTATTCATTTGCTATGCCGTTTCTGAGGCCCTAGAGCGAGTGCTAATTAAAATAAGTGATGCACTTTTGCGGCTGAATGGAAACTGTATATGATTACATAAATTGCAGCCACGGCACATTGTACGCGACGAGGTCGCGATAAATTCTGTTTAACCGACAGTTGGCTGTATTTATACTTTACTTTTTGCACTTAATTTTGAGCTTAATGTTATTAAAGAAGAGCGCGAATAGGTGCTGTCGACGAAAGTGATATATTTATGACTAGGTGCAGTACTAGCTTATCTAAGGTCGCGCCGTATATTCAAATTACGCTTCCTGGTCGCCTCAAATAAGAAGAATTCCTTCACATCCCTTTTCTCTTAAAAACAAAAAACACGAGTAAGCCACACAAATGGGAAAATTGTGTTGGTAACATGATTTCTCCGGGGAGAGATACCCAACCCGTGTGGGTCTAGCAAAAAATAGCGTTTTGCGGTCGCAACCTTGATAACGAAAATTTCCATCAAATTGTTACGGAATGACGTACAAGTCGCTATTCGCATGAATGAATTGGAAAACGAGACGGGGCAAACTTCAAAAACGAATCTCACCCGAACTTGTTACTGGGACGGGACCAGAAGGCTTACATTTCCGCTCCAATTCGCCCCTATCAGACAGCTTTGCGCTCGTCGTTTTTCGCACCATCCGTCTGTACTCTTCTTCCGATGTTCCTAAATTGGCAGCAATCCCCACGCAAATCTGAAATTGAAGTATGTCAGTCTCTTTACTCTGAATATCGCTTTTGAATGCCAACCGTTTTAATTTGGTACATATTTATCATTTCTATTTAAAAACATTTACAATGCATTATGTATATGCCAAATGCGTTTTAGATATCTGCAGAAAACTGCAAAAATGAGCATCCGATATTAAAACGAGAATATTCTGTGTCAAAGTCCAATTTGGGCATTATTAAAATGATTTGGAAAATTATCTTTTTATTAAAGTAATGCAGTTCCAAAATGCGCATATTATAAAAATATTTTTAAATATAAAGAGTGACTCGCTACAGCGGAGCATCTTCAAGGTATTATTTTTTAAATAGAATAACCTGTATATTTTTACATTTTTGAATTCAGCTTAAAATTAACTATCCAACGATATCCATTATATATACACCAAGCATACATACACATACACCACACATACATCACACATGTATCATTTCTACATTACACAAACCACATACATACATAATACATCATACATATATCATGCATAAATTATACATCCGTCATACATACATTTTACTAGCATCGTACTTATGGTACATCATACATACAACATGCATGCATGATTCATCCTTTATATAAACATCATGCATACATACAGACATACATCAAACATATACCGTTCACACATTACACAGACAACGTTCATACATTATACATCCGTCCTACATATACTATACATAAATCATACATCCGTCACACATACAGTTTACTAGCATCGTATTCTCATCATACATACAACATTCATACATGATACATCCATTATATATACATCATGCATACATACACATGCATAAATCATACATCCGTCATACATGCATTTTACTAGCATCGTACTTACATCATACATACAACATTCATACATGATACATCCATTATATATACATCATGCATACATACACATGCATAAATCATACATCCGTCATACATGCATTTTACTAGCATCGTACTTACATCATACATACAACATTCATACATGATACATCCATTATATATACATCATGCATACATACACATGCATAAATCATACATCCGTCATACATGCATTTTACTAGCATCGTACTTACATCATACATACAACATTCATACATGATACATCCATTATATATACATCATGCATACATACACATGCATAAATCATACATCCGTCATACATGCATTTTACTAGCATCGTACTTACATCATACATACAACATTCATACATGATACATCCATTATATATACATCATGCATACATACACATGCATAAATCATACATCCGTCATACATGCATTTTACTAGCATCGTACTTACATCATACATACAACATTCATACATGATACATCCATTATATATACATCATGCATACATACACATGCATAAATCATACATCCGTCATACATGCATTTTACTAGCATCGTACTTACATCATACATACAACATTCATACATGATACATCCATTATATATACATCATGCATACATACACATGCATAAATCATACATCCGTCATACATGCATTTTACTAGCATCGTACTTACATCATACATACAACATTCATACATGATACATCCATTATATATACATCATGCATACATACACATGCATAAATCATACATCCGTCATACATGCATTTTACTAGCATCGTACTTACATCATACATACAACATTCATACATGATACATCCATTATATATACATCATGCATACATACACATGCATAAATCATACATCCGTCATACATGCATTTTACTAGCATCGTACTTACATCATACATACAACATTCATACATGATACATCCATTATATATACATCATGCTGTGATGCCCCCGGTTGCTTTGGGGTAGCTCAGAGCCAGAATCCTTATTTAATACTAAAGAAACGAAATAAACTTTCCAATGGTAGTGGATTAAACAATTTATTATTATATTTGCATGAGTTAATGACATACAGATATACATATACACC
>JABXWE010031441.1:0-19903 GCA_014611495.1 Limonius californicus
TAAATTTTAATCTAATCAAGTACCAGATCATTTTAGTCAGCGGTTTTCAATAAACGAAAATAATTTAAACAACTTTGTTATTTTACAATTAGATCAAAACTTTATTTGAAAAAAACGTTTATTTTGATCCCCTCTAGCTGCCATTTCAGTTAGGTAGGGAGGTTAGAAATCACCCTGTATATATATATATATATATATATATATATTTATATTCAAAATGGATGACTTGTTATTTTTCTGCATTCTCTCATTTGCATGTATCTTGTAAGAAATATTTAGGAGGAAGCAGAATAAGATAAGTTCAATTCTCCGTAAGCTGCTGGTCCTCGGCCCTTTCGCGAGGATCTTCATTTATCTGTGACTTGAAAGGGTGGCGTCCACTCTTTCTTTTTATAAGCATTCTTCCAAGAAATGTTTTCGACAAAGCAGACAAAACAATATATTCCAATAATAATATTTGACGATAAGGAGAGATCTAAGATTATTTATTTGGGAAATAAAATAAGGAGGTGAATTTAGTGATTTTTTGAATGTGAATGAAAATCATACGAACGTCACACTAGCTCTGAGCATTTTGGATAAAAAGATGTAACTGCTTTCCAATATCGCTTGTCATTGCTAATTACTAAACAAATAACGGCTTTTCCAACCATTAGTGTCCGTACCGTCAATACTATTATAATTGTATATGTACTATGTAGTTCTTGATATTTGCGAAAAGTGGGGTCCAACTTCAACTGCAAATTTAGGAACGAATGAAGGAATTACATAACTTTCCCGCTACCAAAGCCATACGATATTACTTTTGTTGTGTGATTGATAATTAGCTGCCAGTGAATTAAACTACTTTTCTGTTACCGATGTCATATTTGCCAAACAAAATTAGTGATATTATACGATTTTTACCAAAGTGTTGCTGGAACGCAGCTTTTAAATTATTCAAATGATATAAATTTCTGCTCTAAGTTCCAAGTTTTCGCCAACGAATGTCCTACTTATCTGTTGCCAGCGCTATACTTGTTGAATAAAATCATTATTAGTGCAGGATCTATCTTACACTTGTACTTGGAAATAGTGTTTAAACGATTAAATAGCGTAAATCACGCGTTTTGTAGACTCTTGTTCTCACAAACGAATTTAAATGCATTTTCAGCTTCAACGCCTTAGTTGTTGTTCAAAATTATTATTATTATAGCATGATTTGCAGTGCATTTATTCTTGGCAACAGCTTCCAGATTGATAAAATCGTAGACATTTTCCTTTTAAGGATTCTACCCCAACGTGTATACCTACCTTTCTGATGCCAGCGCTTTATTTGCTGAACGGAATCATTATTAGTTAACGACTTATACTAAATCGCAGCTTGGAAATAGTTTGTAATTAAGGGTGGGCAAGAATGTATATATTAAAAGTATTTCATTTCGAAGATTATCATGATATTCCGTAAGACAACTTTTTTTTGCTTACCTTGCATCAACAATTCCATACTCCGTGGTGGAATTTCAAGCAGTTCACCCAAGCGTGTAACTTCATTTGATCTAGCAGACCAATTTCCCCTTTGTAAAATACGTAACTGCTAACAAATACTTACGGAACGTAGTGAGATCTTTTCAATTCTTAATTAAGATCTCGCATTATAGAAATGAGTTTCTTCAACTTTTCCCCTCTTTTTGCCTACCGCTTTCAGTACCTTACAATAAAATTCAATCACGAAAGTTTCAATTTAATCGAAAACTTTTACAAGCCGACAAAAGGGTACTTGATTATAATGCGATTTATGATGGTATTTTTTAACTGAAAGGTTTCACAGGCCACAATGCTGACATTTTACAGTTGGTAAGCAATCCCCCTGTTGGAAGATAATATTGCGAGACTTACCATCGGTTGACGAACGACGATCTAAGTTCAAGTAGATCCCAACAGTTGCGCTACTAAAGTCATATATGTACAGTCGTGTTTTTGGAAGGGAGTATACGGAAGAATAATATAATTTGTTTTCTATTAATTTAAATATTCGAATTCAATTCAAAAATAATACTGTATTTATTAACGAAATATGTAGCTTCATACGAGGACTGTGGCAGACATGTAATGAAACAATCAAAAAGCATTTATGCTTTTGTACAAAATTTATTTTTCCAGATACAAAATTTTATAAAACGTTTAACAAGTTGAATTTTTGTATCGACATTTACATTACTTTATTGTCAACAAATATGGTTAAATACTCAAATAAACTTTAATATCTACAGTATATTTATTACATAGGCGACGTTTCTTGAATACCCTTTGATTTCGTTACATTGTTGGTGGCACTTTACTAAGTACCACTTCCCAAGCTTGAATACCCGACTTCCGACTATGACCGGAATTATCAGCCATAATATTCCGTACCGTTAACCAATTTCAATTGCAGAAGCAAGTCACTTGTTCTTACGAGAATTACACCTAGCAGGGATCGAGCTGCAAATACAAAACCAGTTAACACTTAAGAAAATTATGGTTTTATACACATCTTACGCTTTTTCTTCTAATTGTTGAAGTTTCACCCAGTCCTTCGCTGTTAACTCCAACTGGTTCTTCCCCGATCGAATGAGGTAAATGAGAGTGTAAGTCTTTTCGCTGCTTTCGTTGCAGAGTAGACATGTATTGAGGGCTAAGTGGCTGAAGACATGGAAGCATTCGGTTTGAACCTTCCATCCCCACATACATTACGGGGTCTTGCCTGTGCAAAATAGCTGTTGGTGTCGACTTGTTGTAAATTACATAAGGCACCTCGTGATGTGAGATGGACAACTGGGTAAAGTTTCCCTCGTTCTAGAAATTAATGTTGTGTACTAAGGTAGCGCCCGCAGCGAAATATTTGAAAATGAGATTTATAAATAACTTTAAACAAATTACACGGATTCCTTATTAATGTGTATCAAACAAATTATACAATCAAAAAGAAAAGCAGATTGTAAATTCGTTTTAAGAATAGTCATTATCATGTCATACAAGAATCAACTTACTCTCCCTTGTAATAAGTATTAGCTATGGGGTTATTGCGAAATTTGTATATACCGTGCCATAGACGATACCAAAACAATTATTATTAGTGACGGAGGTCTGCAATACGTGATATAGCATATGAAATGAGTGTAGATGAGACGTAGACAATACAAATAAAGTGGACAATTAAGAATTCATTAACTAAGTAAATGAGAAATGTATATGCAAAAACAATGTTTTATATGAAGAATATGTCACACATAAGAAAAAATCCTTCCATTTGTGGGGATAAGGCAGCAATTTTAAATAACATTTCAGCTCAAGAGCAGCTTAATTTCTAAATTTCAAGTATATATGTATAAAATTGAGATAATAAAGAGTTGATTTCGAAAGAGTTTGAAAATATGCTCCCACCGAAAAAAAGCTTCTCTGAGTGCGGATAGAGCAATACTTGTAAGAAACCTTGAAATGCAACAGGGCATTACCAAATTTAAAAAATAAGTTTATTCTTAAGACGTTTATCAATCAGTGTATCCTTCTGTTTCTGGGGATAAGGCAGTAAAGTTAAATAAATTTAAACTTCAAGAAGAGCTTCAGCTCACAAAGTGAAATACCTGTGTATAAGCTTGATTGAGGTCGTAAAAATAAGATTATACCTAAGGACATTGGGAATCTGAAATCTTCAATTTCAATAGGAGCTTCATATACCAAGATGAAATACTTGTGTATAAGGTCACCTGAATTACTAAAGACAAGCGCGCTCCTGAGAACTTTAACAATATCTTCCATATATGAAAATACCTTCTATTTATGAAATACATATTATCTATCAACTTGACTGACATACTAAATAAAAACTTGTGCCTGAGACGTTTATAAATATATCTCCCGTGCGAAAAAAAAATTATTTTTTTGGATATGAAGCAGTTTTTTTAAAACACATTAGGACAAGATTACTTAATATGGAACACTCCATTTTCGTCATTTTCGCTAATAAAAGCGCTTTTAAACTTCTTTTTCGTAAAGAATAGTAATTAATGTATGAAAGAATGTTTGAAATTGTATGTTAGGTGGAAATAAAGCACTATAAATAATAAATACACAAAGCTTTTTCTTATCTAATATTTATATTTTCTGATAGATTTTACTTATGGTCAAAGATTTATCTAACGAGCCACCGAAGTGTCCAATTTCTTAATATTGTAGTATCAACTAGATTACAGATTTGACCATGCGGTATTTTGAACGCCATATCAACAAGTATTGAAGTCTTGAATTTATCAATACCACCCTATTGAGGTATTTATGGTATTTTCGAAAGGACGATTTTTGAATTCAAATAGTATGATTAAAAATGTCTGTTCTCCTTTGCTCTAAGTATTTATAAGAACGGGAAGTAATTTTCTATCTAATCATAGCTATTTGTGCCTACATTATTTACGTGTCGACACCTAAATCGAATAATACGTACTGTTGACATATACACGCACATCCCTGATCATGCACTATTACTTACCTGACCAGGTATCCTAAAATCATCAAATTGTCCCTTTTGGCCTACTCCTATAACAATTGGAGCTTGCTGTCTTGGATAGTTTCTTAGAGGAACGTTATTCAGCATCACAAACGTGCGATTTTCTTCTTGGTAATATTCATCTCCATTGTTTTGTGGAATAATGTCGGGATTCTTCTCTTCCAAGCTTTCCACACTTCCATTCAAATCGATGTTAGGTTCAGAGTTAGTTTTATCGGCTCCGTTTGCTGTACATTGAGTAGCGGATAGTGACAGACCTTCTTCGTCATAAATTTTAAGCTCGTGATCGCCCCCGCAATTTCGGAAGCGAATTACAATCACTATTATAATTGCTACTAGCATGAGAGCCGCCACTATCCCTATCAATGCGCCAAGCATAGGGCTGATGTGAAGTGGTATAGAGGTCGTAGTTGCTGTACAAACAAGTGGCTATTACACAAAGAATGTGCGAGAAGAACGGCCCCCTTTAATTTCAATAGGAACTTACCAGTGTGCTTTTCGGCAGCTTTAAGGGTAAATGCTGGCAAGCGAACAATGTTACTTTTCCCCTTTTTGTTTGACGCGTAAAGTTCTACATCGAAAGCAAGGCCAGATTCTAGTCCGCCAACAACAAAGACGGGATTCTTAGATGAGACGCTGCTTACCAATTTATGTGTTTGCATGTCATAAATTTCCATAACAAATTCCTGGTGCAAACCACCATCAAATCCTTCAACACATTCGACGTGCAGCGACTCTGTAGTTTGATTTTGAATAGTGCAGTTTGAGAGAGCGTCTGGTTTCCCTACAGGGTAAACTAGTTCAAGTATATAATTTAAAAAAGTTGCTCATTACCCTACCAGCAGGGTTGATGTAAAATACACAAGGCTCCTTTTGTTCCCCTATTTCATTTTTGCCACTGCATAGCAACGTCCCGTAATCATATTCCGCCATTGGCTTGTAAGATAAGGTACTGCGGGCACGATCCGTCGTAACAAGGTTTTGAGGAAGTTCCACTATTAAAGCGTTGTTGTCGCTATTGTTAAATTTCCAGGAAAATTGAATATCTGTCGGGTTCGCTTCTAAGTCACAGCGAATTTCCGCTATTTCTAGACGAGCAATTCCGTACGCCCTTGTCTGACCAGGTCTGCATACTGGGGCAACTGTCATAAAGAAGTTGGTTAAATCGATGTGTATATTAGCCAACTATTTCTATGTAAATATATTGCAAGCGTATGACCTAAAATCTTACATTTGACATCTAACTGAACCGGATTACTTTCACCATCACCTTCTTGGTTACTTCCGACACAAGTATACAGGCCGGCTCTACTCTTAGTGACTGTTTGCAGAACTAAACTTTGATTACTAACGATCGTTCCAGATGAAGGATTGTTATGCAAGATCTTTCCCTAATAAACGTCAAGCTTGTTAGGCAAACGCAATTTTGGGGGTTGTATAACTTACATTATGTCTCCAACTAACTCTGTAAACCCACGGATTTGACTTAATGTTGCATTCGAAGTAAACATCCACACCTTCTCTAATTGTGCTTCCATTTAAGTTACTTCCTAATTCCAGCGTAACTAACGGAACATCTGCAAGAACAATTTTACAAAGAATATCCAACTTTTCTATTTCTCTAACTAAAAGGTTGATTATTCCTCATTTTCTGTTATTCGCCATTAATCGTATTTTGCACCGCAGTCACATCCTTGGAGTGCGCCTTTTAGGGTACATAATGTTCCCGATATGGTGGAAACGGAATAGAATAACAATAAACTTGGCGCCCGAGTTTACAACGTCATTTGTGATGCTTGTGTAGACATATTACTCCGTTGTAAAACGAGAGAAATGCCCTTAAATTTCTTTTACGCCAAATTTATGCGAAAAATCAAAACAGAAACCGAGAAAATAAATCATAACTTAGCAAAATAAATATATCTGTTTACAAAAACCTTACGATGAATATCTAATCTCCATCCATCCTCGATACCGCTATCAATAATAAGCTGTTGTTGCCCTCTGCAAGATAAATATTTTCCAGCGTCTTCGATGGTCGGCACAAATGTTAAAATGCTTATTGTTGTGTTACCGTCTGGGCTAGTCTGAAATACAATTAGGCTATTGATAGTGGCTGTATTGCACAATCGTGTAACATGCAGGTAGAAATACTAGGTTGCGTGAAACAACTACTATACATTAACCAAAATAATACCTGAAACCAAATTACGCTTATCAAGCAAGGCCGTAAATAGTAATTAGCAAACTCGAATCACAAATTACTTATTTTAGTGCTCATAAACCCATGCACATAATCTTTGATTTATATCAAATTCGTGGAATTGCAAAAGGTTCCCTGCCTAAAACTGTACTGCATTGTTGACAACGTATGAAAGAAATTCGATATCTGTAAAAAACGTTTGGAAAAATCCTTAAAGATGCTCCTTGATTTACATTATAGACTATAGAACATGGTTCTAGGTGAAAATCCCGAAACAAAAATCCCGAATCAAAAATCTCGAAAGACAAAATCCCGAAAACAAAAATCTCGAATGACAAAAATCTCAAATGCCAAAATCTCGAATGACAAAAATCTCGAATAATCCAGCTTTTGTAGTTATTAAGGTGCATACGTATTATACAGCGTGATTCACGTAAGAGTACGCGCCTGAAAGGTCAACAATATGCAACGCCACCTACATTTCCGCGTTTGCGCCGATTTCTAATATCTCTGATATGATTCTATTTAATTTTTTTTAAAAGTTACTATTTAATTTTTATTCTATTTAATTATAAATGTACACATTGGACATGCGCTGTGGAAAAACTTATACATTTAAATTTAAATTGTGGGCAATTCATCTTAAAAACTCTACACCGTTGGTGTCAGCATATTGGGCAACACAATTTTGCTGCCGGACTATCACATCCCTATAATGTTTCTTCTGTGCAAATACATTTCTTCCCTGAATATATTGTTCAATTGTGATGTCATTTAGCTGCTATTCCTTTTTTAAGCAGTCTACCAATTTTCAAATGTTTGGATGGTTAGTTGCAACAACTTCGCTAAACTGCCTATGCCATCCTTCAACGTAATTGTTTGTTCGTGGTAAATTTTCTTGCACTGCGTTATGACAATTGCACAAATCATACAGAAATGATTCTGGCAATTAACACCATGTTTAATATGCAAGCCCTTTAATCCCTACAATTCTTTCTCTGAAACCTATATCTATGATTGGAAACGAATATTTAGAATTCGAGATTTTTGTCATTCGAGATTTTCATCATTCGAGATTTTTGTTTTCGGGATTTTGTCTTTCGAGATTTTTATCATTCGAGATTTGCGTCATTCGAGATTTTAGTTTTCGGGATTTTGTCTTTCGAGATTTTTGATTCAGGATTTTTGTTTCGGGATTGTAAAAATAATACGGTTTGCTCAAAAACCAATATTTTTCTTGACTACTAAATCGTTAGAGCTTTCGATATTTTATAGAAAATCCTCATTGGATGCAGATATTACATAACCGCTTACTAAAGTTAGCATTCCAAGAATTTTTAGTATTTCGACTCTCATTCCATGTTTACGTCTATAAATCGTATTTTCAGCAAGCTGGGGCTCCATCACATTATGCTGTTAACGTACAGGGAACTTTAAACTAGGGATTTTCTAATAGGGACACTTTTCGACGAATACCAACCTCTTAAGCAGCTACTATACAGCTCGGACCCCATTCGACTGTTCCTTACGGTTTAATATTGTAAGCAAGATTTATATACGGTACGGTATGAGATTAAACAAATTTTACTTGAAGTTACGGCAAAAATTCACCAATAATTTGTTTTACATGCATTCATTCTTATTCGAATCTTTTTTTAGACCAAACAGGTAATAGGTTCCTATAATTAATAGTTAACTACTTTTACAAAAAGCTAAGTGGTATATAATGACGGCCATTTAAAAAAAAATTAATTTGCCACTAGCTGTATAAGACTACAATTTAAACCAAGTAGTATGTCCGAGGATTTATTAAAGAACTCACATATGACATATCGAATTTCTTTCATTGTTTGCACATGGACTGACACATAACGAAAATTTTTAGGTTGTATTGTACTAAGAGATCGTTCGAAAAATGATTTATTTAGTAAACCAGCAGAAAACTTCAGCGATGTAATTCCTGAACTTCCCGGCGTTCAAGAAGATTCAACCTGACGCAAGGCATTACTTACAAAACGTTTTGTAGTACTTATTTAGATACTTCACATTTTATATACTGGAAAATCTTGACGGGTTCTCTAAAATGCAAATTACTGTTTTGGAAATACTATTAGCTCTACTGTAGTGATGGGCATATCTCGAATGAAATCATTCGAAATATTCGATTATGCATGCACCTCCGAGTAATTCATTCGAATGATAAAGCTTGTCGAATTATATTCGCTTCGTTATTCGGCTGGTAATCGAAATATCGTTTGTGATAATATATAATTTGAGTGGTATTCGAATAAATAAGCAGTTCGAGAAGATAGTAGAAGAAAAGAGCAGTATATTGTATAAATATACTGCTCTTTGGTAGAAGATACTTTATCTTTTACTATCATACATAAATTCGAAAATTTTATTTGTAGAATTTTTTAGAATTATTATTATTCAATTAAATATATATTGTCATAAACTAGATAATTAAATAAAAAAAATCAGCAAATTATGTTACTGTTTTAAGTATTACATAGGCCAAATTATTTGATCTTAATTAGTTACAATCATTTGTAATCTGCATGGGTTTCAATATTACAAAAAAAATAGAGGCCAAATCAATTATAATAAAACATTTAGAAATATTGTTAATATTTAATAAGGTGTAATAAGTATAACAAGGAAAACCAAAAAACGGAATTTACAGTCAGGTTAATCTTACAATGTGATGAAATTTAAATAAATACGCGGCAGAATATAGTAAAAAACCGAAAAAACAATAGTTGATCAGAGCGGGAGTGTCAGGGAGTCATCATTCGAAAGGCAGGATGCGAAACATTTCTCGCATTGCCGAGATGCGCGCGCATTTTGGATTCGAATGATTAATTCGAATGAATATCTCGATTATTAAAATCATTCGATTATTGAAATCATTCGATATCATCGATTTTGCCCATCACCTCTTTACTACGACTGGGTGTTCTAACCGTACAGAGTAGAGTTTCTCAAACTATCGGTCGTGACCCAATATTAGATCAAGTTAAAAAGAACAATTTTGATGTGTTTCCATCATTCTTAAATGGGGTTGAGGACAAAAGGATAACTCCGAAGAAAATTTTGAATACACATCAAGCTGTACGAAATCATTTACTAAATTAAAAGAAAAATGCATTCAATATTTCCAACTTAGAGGAGATATTCGTTTGAGAAATATGCGGGTAATAAATCCTTTTTAGCAATGTCAATCAAATAATTTAACTCTGTCAGAAGAAGAAAATTCAATTAAATTATTAATTAAGATTTTAGAAATAAAGTTTAAAGACAACAAGAACAATTTATTTAAATTTGGTTACAAATTGAGGAACTATATCCGACTCTGAGTTAAGAGGCAATAAAATTATTACTTCCATTTGCAACAACTTAGTTAAATGTTAAAATTAATGTTAAATTAAAAAAGTGGACTTTCAACAATGGTTGTTACAAAAAATAAGTTTAGAAACCGACTCGACATAAGTTCAACAATGTGAATAGCATTGACTAATTGAAATAACAATCAATAAATTAATTGAAGAAAAACAACAATTCTGTTAGATATTGTTTTTCTCATGTTGTTCATAATTGGTATAAGAGTTTTTATAAGTAAACAAACTATTTTAATGAATTTTATAATTTTTCCCATTTTATTTAAAATCGTGAGGCTTACTTACATTTTTCCCCTATTAAATAAAAATTTAAAAAGAATTGAGGAATTTTCTATAAATCAAAACACGTCTGAAGTAGAAATGTACTGAATGTTACGTTTCATTTGTATAAGTTACGTTTAAAAACGTATAATTTTATGTATTCATATAATATACAGTGACTTCAGTCTACCAGGTTTCATAAATTTTGCATTGTATACGTTTGGGTGGCGGTACAATTACAAACAAATGAGTTGGTCGCGCGGCGACAGGGTTGAGAAACGCTGGTATGGAGCATTATATTATACAATTTATTATTCTACGTGATACAGAGGGGAAAAAGATGGTGAAAACTAAACACAGGTAATTACTGTATGTATTCGATATTCCCGAGTAAAAGACACACCATTTAAAAAGGAATTACATGCAGTAGAAACATGTTATTACCGAAAAAAGAATAAATACTAAAGGAAAGATACAATTGATATACATAAAACAACATAATTAAGAACAAGGATGTTATACCAACAATAGTATAGTTAACAAAAAGAGAAAACTATGTTTGGTCAACTGACGCAATAAGTAGGGTCGTAAAAATGTGCCTTAACTGTAATGGGAATTGAACGCCACAAAATTTAAGTTTTATAAAATTCTCTTTTTCTACAAACGTCATAAAATTTTTAACGCATGCTGTCAATGTCTAAAATGTGATTTTATGGCTAAAAGTAATTTACTAAATAATAAATGACGTGATTTACTATTAACACTGGTGCGATATTATAAAAAAATTAAGAAATTTTAAATCAAAGGAATATTTATTTACTTAATTAAATGTACAGTAAGAGAAACTACAATAAGAATAAGTAATCTGAGGTGGATAGTGCTTTAGTTGCAAACAAAAAATTTTCTTCGGCGCTGTCACGAGATTTGAAGTTACTTGTCAACAAACGATCGAATTTTCATTACCTTAGCAACAATAAACTTCATGAATAATTGGGTTTCAAAACGATATTTTAGAAATTTAATAACGTAAGAAATGCATTGATTTGTACTTTTAATGGTGTTTGTAGAAAAAATAGTGTATGATATATGTGCTACAAGTGATTTTATTTTGTTCGAAGGGATGGGACACTTTGCCTTCGGCGTCGTGTCCCACACTTCCCTTCTCACAAAATAAAATGTCACTTTTAGCAATTATATCATAAATCACTATTTCCTGCGGTATATTAAAACAACTGCTTATGTAAAATTAAGAACATTATCATATAACAACATTTAATTATTTAAAATTTTTTGAGCTAAAATGTTTACCGTTATAATATATAGAAGCAAAAGCAATAAGCTCGACGCTATACATAGTTGTCAGTGTTGTCAATATGTGAGGAATTTCCTAAAGCATTTCTTTATTGTATTTACTTGTAAGGCCATAATTAGAGCTAGGATAGTTAGGCAAATTGCCTTTTTTAATAAATGGAAGGATTAAAGGCAGACCCAATTTTAAATCCGTTTTAGAATGCGTGCAATTCAAAAATGCAAATTTTATTTTGCATTTTTTGTCTTTTTGCGTCTTTTTTAGGATTCTGCCTTTTTTGAGGAATTTCCTATTTTTCTTGCCTTTTTGTGCCTTTTATGGTATGTTAAATTAAAATTATAAGAAATATAGTTCTAAAATTTTCAATTTAAAAGAATTTTTACTAGCAATTTTCCAAGAAAAATGCACATTTTAAATTTCTGAAATAAGTTGTAGAAAGTATTATTCCCAAGCACTTAAAGGTAGAGGTTTAGTGGGTCTTACCCTTTATTGTTACCGGCTGAAAGTTTCTCAAAAGGATTATTTTCTTGAGATTGATTTTAATCAGGGGACCAGTATTGTTTTTTTTTTTCGTTTTTGCCTTTTTTTACTTCGTTTTGCCTTTTTGGTGCTTTTTAAATCCTTTTTTTGCCTTTTTGCCTGCTTTCTTCCAAACTTTATTTTGCCAAATTATTCTAGCTCTAGACATAATCCTTCTCGGTCAATTAGTCTTTTAAAACCGTACTGTATCCTTCACCTGTATATTTTCTTCATTTAAAAGTTGGGTAGTAAATAGTTAGCGGTTTGTTTTTCTCTGTTGTTATGTGTCCTTTAGTCACAGTTTTACATAAATTAATTTTTTCTTACTGTTGATATGCGTGTTTTACTTACATATTATTATTTGCCAGGGTGACTGACATATCGCGAATGCAAAGATTTGCAATAATTATAGTTACCAAATGTACTGTTTTTAGAAGAACTATAGTAGAAAAACATATTTCTTTTATATTATAAATTAGCAGTAGCACCAACCTAACGATATTTGATTTTTGTAAGAAAAACTGGTTTTTGTTGTGATTCGGAAAAATGTGTACACATCACGACAGCCATACTGATAGTAGCAACCTAATTATTTCAGTTGCACAAGAATGTTTTAATTAGGCACAACAGAAATATTAAAACATATATTCGAACTTGCCGTTTTTCGAGTGTTAAGCATCTGCACGCTCCCTTTCCACCACGTTATAGTAGGTGCAGGTCGAGAACCTACGACTTCGCAGTTCAATTCGTAGGTGTTTTCAGCCGAAAGGGGTCGATTTTCGTTTAAAAGCCTTACCCACAGAGGCCGCACTGAAACAAAACACAAAATTAGATTGAAAATCATAACTTTATTAGTAGCTTAAGACATGTTTACTATTATCCGTTCTAGCTCGTTCAACGTATGGTTTTATTAACGCCGTTCATTTAGTATTTTTTAAATCAATTCAGTTTTATTCCATCTTTCGGTTTTTTTTCTATTCATCTGCTTGTTAGAGTAGTTTAGCATATCAGCGAAGCGAAAGCAAACAAAGTAGTCTGTCACTGAAGTCTTTAAAACAACGATATCGATTATTAATATGAGAAGCAATTGACTGCTTTGACAATATCGCATGAGGGTGCCTATTGCTTCAACATTTTTAATGTATTCTTAACGAAAAGCTGACAATACACTATCTATACGTTGCAAATCTAATATATAGTATAATTAGATATTGAAACTTGTTTTCCAAAAACAAGCTCATTTGGAGGTTTTGCAATACATGTACGCACATATTCAACCCGCATTTCAATAACTTGACGTGACTTTTAATTAATTCTGACTATACACACCGGTACATTAATAAGATAAGAAATTTATATTCTTTGAGGCTTTCGCGGTTTCTCGATCTGTCAATATTACAATTTACTTTTGGCTTAGACCGCGTCGTCATTTGGGAACTACACCCAGCATTATCAGGTAAGGCCCGACCTGCAGCTTGTCTGCCGTTATAAGAATTCGCTCTGGAAGTTTGAGTCATATTTGTTCGTAGGCCCTGCCTGCCTAAACAGGGCCGTGTGCTTATATTAATCAAACCTTGGGGCGGACAAGGATTTGATCTTGATGTATCTTGTTTGCCAGGACAATAATACTTAATCGGCTTATGCCTGTTAGCTGTTTGTGAACCCATACAAACTAACGTTTGGCAAGACATTGCAGCTTGCATCTTCAGAGTGAATACAACACTGAAGGCAGACAAGCTACAGGTCGGTCCTTACCTGATCATGCTGGGTGTTGTTCCCAAATGACGACGCGGTCTAAGCTGAAAGTAAATTGTAATATTGACAAGATAAGAAATTATTTTGCATTATGCAGGGTATGCAATGATTTCTACAATATGGCACATACTTTAGCGCTTCTATTATTACAAATGGAAATGTAATAATTTATTCGAAGCGAGCTTCTTCTTCTTCTTTCTCTCTTGAATAAGCTTCTAGGTTTCTTTCTTTTACATTGGTGGCCGTTCGATTTCCAGCGTTCAAGTGGATGACCTAAGCCGACGTTGCATTTAATTTTTGATTGACAAGCGGCTTTAGGGTCCCCTTAATGTTGATTTGTTGTTGCAGTAAATATTTTTTTAGAATTTGGAGTTAAATGGAATTGCAGCTAAATATTTTAGAAGCGTAGAACCCCACTTTTTAAAAAGTTGTTTAAAAATGAAATTTATTTTCTGCTCAACTATAATTTTGTTAATTTATTGCTTACAAGAATAAATCAAAAATAATCCCTACGCAGAGCTGCATAAATCTGACGGAAGGTGATACACTTGCTGAACAGATTTCAGTATAATATATAGAGATATCTGAATCTTTTCTTGCGTAATTATCTTGTAACAGCGGTGTATATGACTTTAGGCTTGTTCGGTTGCCTATGGGTTGACGATAAGTTTGAATGTAACTACCATTTCAGTTCTAATTCAATAGTGTAAGCTAGTATACATGTGACTTGGAAAGGAAACTGCTAAAAATTCGCCATATTAGAATTGCATACGCATACTTTAAGGAAAGAAAAATTCTAAAATGTAATGAGTTCAAATTGTCGATTGCCGAATCGCAGATATGCATGACAATTAAGGAAGGAAAAATATAAAGTTAGGGAAGTAAACCTGCAGGATGTCAATTTGAAAACGTACATTGTGTTATATTTTTGGAAGTAGAACGGGTATTGAACTTTTCTAGAAAATGTTTGTACAACATGAAGGGGGAATCATCATGACTCATAAAGTAACCCTGCCTATTCAATCAATTAGGTTTTAGTTATAGCTATAAAAAATGTTTAAATGGTAAACCCCACTTGGTGATACGTCATTGAAAAGCTCTTACAAAATTCTATACTATAGTAGCAAACAGTTTTTTCTTGGTACATTTCAGAAAAATTCCAATATAAGACTCTGAAGGTTCTGAACCAATTATTGTAATTAAAATTTACATAGTTAAAATGATGAAAATGATTTCCACTATTCTCTACACAATAGGAAAATCTATTCTTATATTATCTCCGAAAACTTTGGAAGGAAGCTCGGAACTTCTGAGTTATTCTTTGTCGCAGTTTTGCGATGGACTGAAGCTGAGTAGAAAACAGATTTTAAGTGACCCCATAGAAAAGAGTCTAATTGTGTCAAAATCTACAAACCTTGAAAGCCTGTTATGTTATTGTCAAATCCGCCGCTTTATATGAATCAATTTCTTAATATGTTTGCCGCTTCGTAAGAATTGGTAACGCTATTTTAATTGCCGTTTGTATATTGGATACAGTTTTGGTTACATTGCGTCTTTGAAGAATTGAGCATTGGAGGTTTTATTGGTATTTTCCGTCCTAAAATTTATGACCCAAGGGAGTCCCAGAGTTGTTCAAGGTTTTTCTTTGTAAGATATTTTCGCCGTTGTTAAACAGTGCTAGTGTTCAGAAATTGTTTTTCGGCTTCTCCCCGAAGGCCACACGCGTTAAAAATCTTTCTAGAACATTTCATCATATGTCGAAATATGGTGCAATTTTGGGAGGAGAGTGCAGATTCCCGTTGCATTTTTAAGTCAGTCGAAGCTAGACCCTTAAGACATACGGACGTAACTTCGAATATAGATTTCTGTTCTATCACGGCGCTTTTTGCTACTTCAAGTTTTACCGTATTATTGTTCGCTGTAGAGCAAAATTAAATCGACTTAAGTCGGATATATAATTAATAGCAGAATGTTCGCTTTGGTTTTGGACAATTGAAGATAATTGCTCCTGTCGATTCAGTTCGGATTTTTTGTGATGTGAAAAGAAAAAAAAAAGGAAATGGTGGAAGTGTTTTGCTGGAATTTGGTTCGTTCCCGTCGTCCGGAAAGTCTCGCTTCTGTCTCCACGTTAACTGACCTAGTTGGAAGCAATTTGGCACTCTACAGGGACGTAATAGCTACATTTCGTTCCCACGCTGCCCCGAAGAACGTTGTCTTCCTTCTCTTTTTGGGCCCTGCAACCGGAAATCGCCGCTACATTGTGCCTGCCTCACTTTAAGCCATCCACCGAAGTTCAACGTAAAGAACCAGTTTTTTGTGCAGTGTAAAATAAACCTTTTTTTTTTCTCGATATTGAACTTGTTTTATGCAACCTAAAAGCGATCTTCAATCGCCATTTATTTATTGTTGATTGTAAAAGATATTAATACTGTATTTTTCCTGTAAACTCTACGCCATTGGCCACACAGATTCATTAAAATATAAATATTGTGCAACAACGGCGGCGAGCTTTGTGTTTGTTTCTTGAACGTTCAAATTTTATTTGTAAACTCGTAAAAATTCCATTTCCTCTCATTTCGTTTTGTATCGACATACCAATAAGTTCATTATATGTGTTTTAAAAGTTACTACCACTTTTATTTTTGTGTACTCTGTATTTGTTTGTGTAAAAATTTTGCAAGCTCCAAATATATAGGAGGAGGCACAATCACGGTAAGTTCCATTCCCGTAAGCTGTTGGCTTCTCGGCCTTCCACGAGGACCTACAACCAGCTGGATTTGGAAGGTGGCGCCCACTTATTTTGACTTACCCTGTACACAACTAAAGATTTTCTCCCGTAAGCGATTTTCACGAACTCCCCCTACTCCTCTGAGCTAAGCTGTAGGCCGTTTTCCATCAAGCTGGTTACGAATCGTCGAAAAAGCTCGATTGGCCCGTAACAAGCCAATCTAATTTTTTAAAAGTCGTGTTTGCTACGATTGAATGGCATTTAGCAAGAGCTTTTCTATGACCTATCACAAAGTGGATGTTAGAATATACTATTTTTTTCTTGCGGTACTTGGAGGTTAAGAGGTTAAATGGGGAATGTTACCTTATGAGTCATGATGATTACTTCTGCATTTGCTAGAAACGTTTTCTAGAAATGTTCAATACCTATTTTACTTCCCGAGATATAACACATTATAGGTTGTCAAATTGACACCTTATATAAACAATATTAAATAAGTTCATAAACGAAGACAAATGGAAAAAAGCTTAGATACTGCAGGAAAAATACTTACATGCAATTTATTGACTAACATGCAAGATATTTTTCTTCTATTTATATATTTATCTTGCCAGTATTTAAAGTCATTGCATAAAACATCACCATTAAGAAATTAAAAATTTTACCTGTCAGTTAACAATAAAAGCGTAAGATTCGATATGCTTAACGTACCGGATGGCATGCGAACATTTCTAAGTTAATAATTTATTTGGGAAAAATCGATTAAAATACTAGTTTCCACAACCGTGTATTTTTAGAAATATAAATTAGGAATTAAAAATTGATAACACTTTGAATATAGTGTTTAAAATTAGAATTAGTAGTTGGTATGTAATAGCTATAATACAAACACTTCAACGACACGGTCATATCAAGATACTATAACGCGATAATCTACATATTTTCTGCTTCAGAAGCATGTCAAGTAGCAGTTGCTTATATATACGTTTTAGCGTAACATGTGATTTCTGTAATCCCTTCATATATTTGTGTTGGTAATTATAAATGTATATATTAATAACAATAATAGGCAATTTCAACAGGTATTTTACCTGTTGAAATTGCCTATTATTGTTATTAATATATAAAGTATGAATTTCAACGAAGTAAGGCAGCAAACAATTAACAAATTATAAATGTAACTAATCTTTAACCATTCAAGGATTGAGAAATGTCTATAATATTCAAATCAAATTGTTAAAATTAATGAAGAAGTTTCAAAGCAATGTATCTCAAAATGTAAATATTTGTATTCTACAGTCGTTATACCTTAGGTGATGTAACCAAAACAGGAACAGTATCACGGCTGTACTCAGTTATATTTCATGTTGATTTGTGTGTACAAGATAGTAGAGAATCACTGTACGATTTTCTTATAGAATCGTATACTGAAACCCTAATATACATTTTCTGAAAACCATTTAATATTGAATTGCTTCACATTTACTGTTTTCTATTATCAATTACGCGATGGTGCAGTAATGTTAAGAGATTATGTGTTTACATCACTACACAGTGGTAGTAGGTAATAGGTCAATGCTAATTAAATAAATAAAAAGGGGTTGACCAGGTATAGTTGTTTTAAATACATAGTAGTTAAAACCCCAATTGGTTGCAAGTAGCTCTCCAGGGAAGTCATTACATCTACAAAGAGCAACCTTACTGTCGCTTAATGTTCTTCTTAATGGCTTGCAGTTCAGGAAACTGAAAATAATTATTTTAAATATTTACCTGCACGTCTACCACAACGCTTACAGCTAACGCTTAAGACAACAGTTTAACATTTACTCCATTTCTAGTAGCTAGTGCGCTTAGAATATTTCTGAGCGCGGAACCAGCTGCAGGAATTGGTTCTGCGTTATTAACAGGATCGGAATTCTAGGTTAGAATCAAGAATGGGATTCTGATTTCAGAATTGTGTTGGTTATTTTAGCAATTGTACTCACTGAAACATTGACGAAGTACTAATACAATTTAATATAAAAACTATAATTTTCATTTTTAAGCGAATACTATGGTGAAATAGATATTCCACAAAATAATTATAAACATGTTGCAAGAAGGTACAAGGCATATTTTCTACGGAGGATTCCAACAGTTATAAAACCAATTAAAGTTTCATGTTGTAATACTCTATAGTGAATCCCAGGTTGAGAGTACACTACAGGCAAGATCCTGTCTTGTCCGTATGGGACTTAGTTCTCCCATGTTGCCAGTTCTAGGTAGCGAGTGACACTCCAAGACCTTAAGTTAACTTAAATAGATAAAATAAGAAGTTCTTATCAAATCTTCGCAAAAATCTTTGATATTGCTGTATTACTGATTTTAGTTTTTGTGTAATATGATATTTGTGAAGTAGGATTTCGTACGTTTTTCATATTTATTTCGACATTTTACATGTCATTTTCAAAAGCATTTAATATTGTAAACTACAGCAACAACACATTGGGATTTGATTTCGGACTTGGCTCTGGTCTTCTATTCCAAAACTTCCAATAGCGGGGAATTTAGGAGCTCAATTTGCTCATTCATTAAAGGTGTGTTTGTGAATTTGAAAGATCGCGAGTATTTTACGTTTATCATCAGAGAAGTGTAAAAATGTTATTATATTACTTGATGTCAATGCATGATTATGTTCTAATGAGTGTTTAGCGTAATTACATTTTTCTGGGTGTTTGTATTTGTATGAGCGTATGTGTTGTTTATAACTGGTATAAAAATTTCTAGTTGTTCGATCTATGTATACAGAATTACACTGTGAACATTTTAATTTGTAAATACCTTATTTTAACAAATCGTTAGTTCTATCTTTTGCGTTGAGAAAGGTGTTCAAATTGTTTTTCGTTGTTCTATATATTACTTTGAAATGTACTTGTAATGATTATAGTTTTAGCAATTTTCTCCGATCTATTACCCAATTGAAATATATTTCACATTTTCAGAGTGGTCTTTTGAATATATTCTTTGAATTGCTAATTTATAACTTTTCTTTGCAATTTGTTTAATAATTCTTTCTTCTTCTTCTTGGTATAATCAATGTTACTTAGAAGAACTGTTAGAGTTCTATGTATCAGGGACTGCTGCTAATTTATGTGTAGGTTTTCTATAAATAGAGTATTTGCGTTGAGAATTAATTTTTATGTTTAAGTCTTAATAATTAATA
>JABXWE010031442.1:0-11559 GCA_014611495.1 Limonius californicus
TCGTCGACTTCTTATGAGTAATACAAGCTCATATTATTCTGAATTTTGTAACAATTACCTAGAACTATAGTTGTTTACCCTACATTGAAATTTAAACTGACAAATAAAATTTATAATGTTGATGTTGTTTCCTACCTTTAAATATTCTTTTTTTAGAACGGAGTATGTGGCATTACAGGTTTCTGGTATAATCTGCCCCAATGCTTGAGCTGAAATTGCAACCGAAAACTTTAAATTTTCGTAATTTCTTCCTGTTGCTAGAAATCGCAATGTTACAGCAAGGCGTTCATGAGGTGTGATAGATTGCCTTAACTGAGTGTCTTGTTTTTTAATTAAAGGTGTTACTAAATTTAAAAGTTCAAAGTATGTCTCTTGATCCATACGTAAATAATTAAACCAATCGCCTGGTTCCATCTTTAATTCATTTAACAGGTTTACATGAGAAAACTGATTTCTTTTCAAAAGCCACTTCCTTGCCCATTTGGAACGGTTCTTTCTTTTTGATTTTACTGCTACCGCCGCCGCCACTGCTAACGCAAGTGTTCGAGTGTTCATCTCGAAAGTTTATCAAAAACTGCCGTGTAGGAACGCAATGAGTGGACACTGACGTTCATCGTTCTTGCACGAACAGTTTTACCCGTTCGGGTAAAACTGTGTGAAAAGAACGAAGTCTATGGGCCCCATAAGAGTAAAGACATTAGCGTGGCTCGCTTTTGATTGGTTGTAGAGACATAAGGTCGATAGTTGCGTGCGTCCGCCATTAACCCTCCAAACAAACAGGTTGTTGGCGTGTTGTCATATGCGTTTTAAAGAAAAATATTCCGTTTTGTGCCCTTTTGTGTGTGATTTTTTTTATAAACTGTGATATTTGACAATTAGAGACTTTAGTAGTGAACAGCTGTGTTATTTAAACAGTATTTTCCGATCTGTAAGTATTTGTTTACCAAACATTTCAGCAGGTACTTAGTTAGGTAGTTGTTGGAGCAATTTTCTTAAATTTTGTAGAAAATGGTTGGTTGTTCAGCAGTAGGATTTTCTAATAGAAGTGAAAAAGGATTCACCATGAAATACTTTCCCAAGGATCCAAAAAGGCGAAAAGAGTGGGCAGCAAAAATGAAAAGAGCAAATTGGACACCTACTGATCGTTCAGTTTTGTGTGAGGTAAGTAATCAGAGTGATAATACTAAACATAAAATATAGTTTTTTAGTTTACAAGGTTTTTAATAGATCCATTTTTCTGCTGAGATGTGGGAAAAACCACGAGCTGATGGAAAACGTAAACTAAAGGCTAATGCTGTGCCAACAATATTTAGTTTTTCAAAAAAAGATAACGTCGAAAACCACCAAAAGAGAGACGAATTACACAATCAATGGTTATTGAGGAAATCGAAGCAGGTCCATCAACTAGTGCTGTTGCAATGTCTTCATCATCTTCTTCAATGTCTTTGTCTGAGTCTCCTGTAATAGAGATTTTAAAAACAAATACTGAAGACGTTGCTAAACACCATCACCACCAACAACACATTGCTCGACTCATGGTGAAAAATAATTTGTTGAAAAAAAAGTTACGAGCATCTCAAAAGAAAAGTGAAAAAATTGGAAACACATATAGCCAACGATAATGCTGTTGGTAAGCAAAACAAATATTTCAAACTGTTGTCAGGTGTTTTTAATGCCGATCAAATATATGCAATAGATCATAATATGAAATTCAAAACATGGTCAAATGAAAATTATAACTCGATTTGTACTGTATCGATTAAAAATTCTAAGCAAAAAACGTTTACGTCGCAGAGAATATTCCAGTAAAACAATGCGATCTTGAAATTTTTTTAGATTTGTATACTTTTGATTAAAAATCATTAGCCCACAATTTTTAGTCATTAAAAAATAATATGAATTAATTTAATTAGCAGTTAATGATACCATTTTAAATTACTCTATAATATATTTTTAATAAATGTTCAATTAATAATGTTATATTAAATACAATACTGTAAATATCAGGTAATTGTGTGTCGTTATTTTCTTAAATACCAATTAAAATCCTTTTTTGTAGTAGATACACTTTAACAACAATATAAAGTATATTTTGTCTCATTTATCGTTGAATAAATAATTCTAAAACACTTGGAGGAAAAATGGCGGCGACCTTGATCATGTCTTTACTCTTACTATAGAGGACTCTACTCCTCAATTAGTAGTAGCGCCCTCTACAGCCAGCTGCGAAGGCGAATCACAATTTACTATCCCGTGTAAACTGCACTTTAGGTAGTTGTGAGTTCCCTTTTAGGGGACAATTGGTTTTTGCGCAAACGTAAATGTAGTCAACTACTGGCTCGTTTACGTCAAGCGATCACACATAATGGCTGATAGTTCGTTCATGTTTCCAGTTCCAGATGTTAAAACGATAGTATTGGTAAGGCACAAATCATGCTGTCTATTTAACGATGGTAAAACGAGATCGGCAATTTCAGTTTTAAGGTGTGTATTATTACTGGGTAATTAATATACAAACTTTCTTAGTTTGATGACTCATGGTCTGTTGTATTAAATGTTACTTTCTCTGTGTGTATCTACATTTTTCAGTCCTACAGTAAAATGGAAATAAAAGATTTAAGGTGTAGATTTGAAAGTTCTTGCAATTCCTCATTGAAACAGTCCTGTATGTATTTCGAGTACCTATTTATAAATAAATACCGTGGGGGTGATGCAATAGCATGGCAATTAAAGATATTAAAATTGTTTAAGGATCCTTTGCAGTTTGCACTAAGTAGCAATCCAGGTAGGCCAAATTTGTAGTTTTGATATGACGAAAATAAATAGAATAACTGATAATACTGCCTTAGTGGTGTAGCTGTGTGTTTACATTTGTGGATATCTAACCTTAATATGCAAAAACATCATTAACAAGTGAAAGGTTTAAAAATCTATTCATTAATGAAATTTCCAGTATGAACCGAACGGCTAAGCTTTTACGGGGGCGGATATTTTCCTAGGAATTTGCCAGCAACATCTTTTATTTTTAAATTGTTGTGATTCATGCGATATGTTTTATGAAATTGAAATAAATTGCGGCCTTCAATTTTTGTACGGTTTCATTTTTATTAGATCTTAACTTTTTAGTTACCTAACCTCAATTTTTTTCTTTTCAGTACAAATACTACAAGTAAAATGGAGCTTTATCGTAGTACGAAGTATATTGGATCGAATTGTTTAAAACGACTTACAAAAGAACTTTTATTTCACCATACCAACAGCCAAAAGAGTTTTCACAAGTGATCCTAAACATGTTTACATCTTGAAATTAACAGAACTCGACAAAAACTCATCGCCCGGACAATCTATCAAGAGATTTTCCAGTGTACAAATCATTAAGAAGTACAGGTAATTCCACCAAATTATATTCTTTCTATATTATAGCAATTACATCTGTTTAAGTTAAGTAAGGTTCAGTGTAAGTAACGGGGCAAAATGTTGCAGCATTGACATTGATTTGCTGTATTTACCGGATTATAAAACTGTATTTTTTATAACGGTAAAAAAAAACAATAGTTATATTATAGAATATTTAGATATTAAGTAAAGAAAGGGATGGATGAAAATTGAGTGTGAATTGGTTGAGGACAGTAACAGAGGAGGGTATGTAGAGTTGATAAAACCAAGATCAAAGCTTTTTTAGATGTTAAAGGACATCGCATTAAGTTAGCTACTTTTACATATATTTCTTAAAGTTTTGTTATTTTATAAGGAAGATGGTCTTGTAATGGGACTAATCTGAATTTTACAATTGAAGCCACTGGTGCAAAAACAAATTTAATGTGTTTTTGGTAGTCTAATTTTTGTTTTGCAAAATAACCACGTTTTTTTAACTTTTTAACGATTTTTTACGTTTCGGTGCAAGAAAGGGATTTGTGCAGTTTAATTTTTTCTGTGAAGGAAAACATCCTTAACAGTTTACTCTCTAAAGAATCAAAAGGAAAGAATAAAGAAGTAAGTCGATTAAGTAAGTTTTATTAGTTTCTTGATTACAGAAGTTGTATCAGAAAAGTGCAAGAACATAAAAAATATTATGAAAAATCTAGGAAAACAAAAATAATAATGTTATTCCAACTCATCTTCTTCGTCATCGCTTCCTTCTGTCTCAGAGTCATTCAACAAAGGTAGCGCATCAGATTTCAAAGACTTGTAATAATGTAACTCATGTACTGGAACTTATTCTTCTGCTAAGACCATGACATTTTTATACGGCAGTTTGGAGGTATAACAAAGTTCTTCAACGTTCAGTGTTGGTTTCTGATTAGGTTTTAGCATTAAGAATTTCGAAAAAGAAGCAGCACTAGCTGAAACGCTACACTCCAGCGAGGGCGAATTTTTTGTACCTATATCGAATAATGCGATATGTGCTGATTAGAAATTTTTCTTTTTCTTGGCCTTTTGGGATTGGTTTGAAAAACTGTTGAAAATGATTCCCAAAATTTTTTATCATATTTTGCTGAACTTCTACCACTGCAAATGTTTTTGAGGCAGATTTCCCAATCTTAAAATATTCTGTAGGCACGTAAATCCTGTCAATCTTTCGCTTCTTTTTTTCTATAATACCAAACATGCGATCACAAGGCATAAAACTATGGCCAGGTTCAGGGAAACGATGTTCAATTTTATCAAATCGTCCAGTATAACATAGTGTCGTAAGAAAACGTACAATTGCACAGTTCTTATTTTGAGTGCTACAGTTGTCGGAAAATAACTTTGAGTTTAGGTGCGGGAGTAATTGTAATACTCGAAAAGGCTTATAAAATACCAGAAAGAACTTTCGAATACAGAATGGCTTATAAATTTTATAAACAAATGATAAATTTGTTAAAAGCTGGAAAAATTTCTGAACAAGAAGTTTATTTAAAAAAAAAAGATTTTGTAGATAATTTACAATTTTTCGTCGAGAAAAATATATGAAACAAACTGAATTGAATGGATATTAACACCTGGGTAAGTTTCCCATGTGTTATTTAGGTTGCCTATATTAACTTACTATAATTAATTAATTAAAAATGAATAATGGAACAACTGAAAACATTAAATAAACTGGCTTCTTATAGTTTTGAAACTGATTAAAATAAATAGCACACTATACAATAAAAAAAACAAACATAAATTTTATTAAAAAAAAAACCAATTCCACAACATTTTCTAATTCTAAAAAACAATACATTCTGCAATTCCATTTCCCTTAAAAAAAATTTTATGCAAACATTCTCTAAATCAGGGGTGGGCTGACTTTTCCAGGGTACGGGCTACTTCTAATTTTTTCAAGGTGTTGCGGTCTACCCAGTGGCGTAGGTGTGGTGAGCTAAAAAAAGGTCTACAATATTTATTACAACTTAATAATAAATACAGAATATGTACTTACCCAAGGTTCCTAAATAGATGTAACGTAGAGGTTGCCTGGATCGTGAGTAGCTTCGGTGCCCCTGAAGTCACGTGACTCGCATGACGTTTCGGGCGACCCATAGTATTAGGTATCCTACCGGAGTAGCTATTGTATTAATGCGGTGGCGATCAATTGTAAATACATTTTTTTACTTGTATGCTTTAGTGAACGTTAAGATACTCTAAAAAACATATATATGCAACAAATGTTTTATCCAGCAGTAGTAAATAAGAATCAAACTTTACATAACGCTTACAACACGATATATTTTTATAAGTGCTAAGAAGTTTCTATCCACTGTGCATCTTGTCTAACAAATAAAATACGCTTTACTTAATCCAAACTAAACCAATTTATTGTAGAAAAGTAAAATTAATATGTAGTAAGAATATTATAATCATATAACCACTTTTGATATAATCTTAATAATAATAACGCATACAGTAATAAACTTAAAGTAACACAATAATGAAGAGAAGAAGAAAAAGAGTAATGGAAAGTTATATAACAAACAATTATGAAAAACATATCAAGTATAAATTAGAAAATACGGTGGAATATTAAACACAGTATATTTTCTAGGTTACTATTTTTTTAATTTTCTTTTGTTTTGGATTATGATGAATATCGCTTTCCTGAAATGTCCTTTTTAAACATTTTTTATTTAGCCTTTGTTCCTGTTTTTTAGCATTTAAATAATTTATTTTAATAAATAATCGTTGTCGAATGAAAGTTCTAATAAGCACGTCATCATTCATTTGGAGTTTTGATTTGATCTTGTTGCACATTCTAACTGTTATGTTTTTCTTCTTTATTGCTGCTTTTTGAAAGTATAGTTGTTTATTTTATTCTTCCATTCTACCGATGGTTCAACTAACCCTCCAAATGACAGATGTTTCATCCAGCTTGGCAAATTGTGAGCACGACTTTTATATGTATAATCACCGAGTTCTGGATGCGTTGTCTTTAATTTTTTTGCAATCCATCCAGCTAAATAATCCAAACCCTCCTCTTCTGTTGACACTATAGCATCTATATTATTTGTAGTAGAACCAGAGGACTGTGAAACAGAACTAAAATCACTGTCACTATCATCACTCCGCTTCCACACATTTAAGGCCAAATTATCATCAGCACAAAATGTTGGTTTATTTAAGGGTTAATTAAGGCCTGTTCGGCAAATAACTTTCCCTATTGCATACTCTTCACTACCTCTGTCCGTAGTGTTTGATGATAAAGTTTTTATGTTTGAAGATTTTCCCAGTATTACCATACGAAGCCGGTAAAGTGCATTTAGAGGAGTTGGATGGTCGTTTAGGCCTCCTCTTGTACGAAGTTGGGAAAATAGGTTTTCTAGTGAGTCCTGGTTAAGTTTGTGTGTTAATATATCGTCGTTGATCTGTGAATACCTCCAATGTGACAAAAGAGTAATTTTTCAGGAGACACAAAAAACTGCTATTAATTAAAAATATATAATTTGCTTTTATTATTTTATTTTTTTTTGGCAATCTGGTTGCTTAGGTTTATTGTTTTTGCTCATTGGTCATTATAGCAACCTCTATTTATTTATAACATTAAAACACGTTACATTGGAGATATTGTTAGGTCCACTATTTTGTACATAGTAGTTATTTCCAAATGAAATAAATTGTTGATGTACATAGTGGATATTACGTGAATGGTAAGCTACAACTGTGCTACACATTGGAGGTGTCACTCTAAATTTTAAAATTAATATTATTTAAAAAAACATTTATCTATAATTCATTTTATATTTTAGTAAACAATACTTCCAAAACTACAAAATATTAATTTAAAAAATATTAAGTTGTAGACAAACATTACAAATCTGTTAACCACCCTTCTTCTTTTTCTGCTCATGGGACAGAGCATCGTAAAAAGGATGGTAGTCTCTTTCAAGGGACAACTTTAATTCTTGTAAGTGTTTGAATTTATCTTCACTTATTGGAATCTGCTTTTTGCGAAGCCTGGTATAGCTATCAAGTGCTTGGTTTTCCCGGCGACTTGGAATGATCTCCCAATTTTACGTGTAGTCTAAAGTAAAGAAGGCCTCGCCAGTAGGTAGATATTTAAGTTGCCTGAAGTCTACCACTACTGGATCACCAGCTTTTTTACCCGGTCTGATAGAACTAAAATTTGTAAGTAATTCGTATTTAATGAAAAATGAAAAATCTACATTTTTGATGTTATATGGCTGGTTCCTACGTGCTATCCGCATTCGGGCAATGTAGTCTGCCGGTGACTGAATGGGAGGAGCAAAGTATTGTTCGAGTGTGGAGTGGACGGAATCGGCTTCCATCATGGTGTGGCCCTTCTCCAGGTACAGTTGCTGGACTGTAACATTTTTTTCCTTACAAAAATCACTTAGAGCGCTTGACAGTATCTTATTGCGATTTTGGTAATTACACCCATCAGATATGATAATTACCGTATTATATTTGTCTACCACGTCATATAAGTAATCAATCAAGCAGGAGGTAAATTCGTTAGAAGTAACTCCCGCATTAGCCTCATGCCATACATATAGATTAACTTTGCGATCGTTAAGAGCATAAATCGTGAAGTTGTGCACTTGAAGTTTTAATTTATAATAACTGTTAGAAGCCAATATTTTTGGGCATGTTAATACACTTTGCAAATCAACTGTTATTACTAATCGGTCATCGCCGGCACTTTCTTTCATTTTCAGTTTTGCTGCTCTACCCTCGCTTTTCTTTAGCACATGAGCATCGTATTCTTCCTTAGACACGTTGTTGGTTTTATATCCATAGCAAACATCACACTGATCTTTCCTAGGTTTGTGAATAGCAATTTTAAATTCTTTTAAAGTAGTCTTAAAAAGGCCTAAATGTGTAGGCTTCTTATGGTTTTGGTCACACCACTCTTTATATATTTTATACATATTGCTTTTTGATTTAAAAGCGTTATCCACATATAGTCTGGTTGACGAGGCTCTACAATAATGTGATGGTACTTTTGGTATCAAATCTAGCCAAGTTTTTACAATCTCAACGTGTTTTTGTCTTTCAGTTTCATGTCTAGAAAGTTTCCGTTTTTTGTTGGGCTCATGTTCAACGTCAGAAGCATCATCTGAGTTTGAATCAGTGCCAGTGAAAGTATTGGAAAGTCCTTCCTTAACCCACCTTTTCAGGGAATCTTCCCCCAAGTTTAAAGTATTTAAAAATAACAATCGACAAACTTTCACTTTCTTCCCATCCTTGGGTGTTAAGAAATAGTCGTGTCCTTCTTTTTTCACTGGATTTGCCCGTTTTTGCACCAATCCCGTTACAAATAATTTCTTTTCGTTCCAAGAACCAAGGCTCCAAAACTTCCCAAATATGATATTGCAATCTTCATCTGTGATTAAGCCACACAATAATGTGTTTACATTAACCTTTTTAGGGACTGCGTGTGTGCACTTTTCTTTTATCATTCTTTTATTTCTCGCAATATTATGAGTTACAACCTTTTCTTTTGATCTCTTATAGCCAATATATGGCTTGCCCTTTAATCGTTTTTTGCTGGTTTGTTTTCTTTTTTCAGAAACAGTGGTAAGGGTTTTTTTGAGAACTTCATTAGTTGCAGCCGAGGTCTGAGCTATGGCATCTTCCAAGGCGTTATCAAATTGATTTTCGACAGTTATATTGTCATCAGTACCAGTTTCCAAATTCTTACTACAAAAATCTACATCGCTGTCTGACGCTTGAGTTTCAGTGGTTCGCACATTTTGATTTTCGTTTTCCCAGTCAGGTTCACTTTCAGAAACTTTAATTTCGTCATTTTCTGTGTTTAAAAGAACATTATTATCTTGTGGATCCACATTTTCGCAGTCAATTCGATAACTTTCGGTGAGTTGATGTACAGTTTCCCAATCCAAATGTTCAGCCGCTGTATCTTGCAATCTTTGATCCACAGAGTCACAGTTTAGGCGTTCTTGTAATTTTTGCTCATACAGTATGCTAGTTTTGAGAATATCAGAATCACTTACAAATAATTCTAGATTTTCTATGTCCATAAGGTCCGATTCTACAAAATACAAAAATAATTACATTAATAAGTCGCCGTTTATAATATTTTATAATGTAGTACCATAACTATTCAAGGTGGGGTTTCATCAGAGATGGTCTGGGTGTCGCCTATGTTTATATCCACTAAGTATAAAAAATATTAAAATAATAAACTAGTTCCAATAATTTTTTTAACAAAACTATACCTAATTTATCCAAGCTCTCCTTCTCATTAGTATACGAGCTTTTCTTACCAATTTGAAAATCATCGCTTTTTTCATTATTAGAATTTCCACTGGTCAACTGAGCCAATTGCATAATTTTTTTGCTTCTTGCCGAAAATTATGCACTAAAATTAATTTATTATTATTAATTAATTGGTACTATTTTAATAGAAGTTAAAGTGGTTTTTCAATTTTAAGGTTAAGTTTCATGTAGTTGGAGAATAAGCCAATTATCCATTTTCAAATGGCCTCACATTAAAGGTATTGTAATAACAGATGAATACTTACATTTTTCTCCTAAAACTAACAACCAAATTTGTGATTTAATCTCTCTGAAACAAACCACTTGTATCACAACAATGCTGCCCTTAGTTGCAATAGCTCCAAAGTGTCAACCGGTGGTGTTGTTCAGTTCGAATTTATTGGGCAATATCTCCAATGTAACAAATGTAGTACATTGGAGATATTACCATCTCACTTTTGTATGCTTCAGCACATTGGAGAATTTAAATTAGTTGTTTTTAGTACGCATTACTTTGTTTTCTACATTGGAGGTATTACCAGCTATGCAGCGTACAACATAGAAGCAGAATCAACCAAAACATTAGTTTTGCTAAAATTGTCACATTGGAGGTATTCACAGATCAACGACGATATATGAAATTTCAAAGTCTTTTTGTAAATCCAGAAACAATGCTTTTAACGAAGTTATAGAAATTAAAATTCCTTTTTGAAAAGTTTGTAACGATCTTTTATTTGAACAAATCATATTTGCCACGAGGTCGTACATTTTGTTTAATATTTAGTTTTGAACAGTAAGGTGTTTTCCGTATGCGCATTTACTCACAATCAAGGAATCTGGAACATACGAATTCATTAAATCGAACCATGAATTTACCACAGAAATAAAGTCTGATGTTGATAGAGCTAGTTCTTTATTGTTACCAGGTAAGTAATACGATAAAGCACTTGCTGTCATGGGAAAGTAACTGTGCAGCTAAAGCTACCTTTTGCCTTTGATATCCCTCACACAGTAAATGCGTCTTTGTTAATTTGTGGCAGACATTTACTTCAGTGTTACTCATCTCAAAAAGACTTAAGCAAAGGATCTTTATTTACTATTTTTCCATCTTTCAGTTTAAAACCTGTGTCTAGCAGCCAGTTCCTGGTAAGTTTTAACAAGTGCGGCGCATCAGCAAAAAAGTATATATTTTTTCCAGTAACTGGATGTTTAATGCAAGTGTTGTTTATATTTATATTAAACGATTTCCAAAGTCATACATTGCTCCCTCCACAGTCACTTACGCAGGCAACAACTGTAAAACCCGAAGAGTGTAAATTTGTAATGACTTTATTTAAAATTTCGGGATCCATTTTTACATCAAAACCGACATAAGGTACGAACACAGAGAAAGCAGGTTACTCAGCGCCTACTTTCAGCGCCGAAAACCGGCGCTTATTTGTCATCGCAAGCGTACACAATAAACGCGGGTTACTTGCCAGTTTAAAAGCAACTTTTATTCGACCAAGATGTCTAGTTCATCTTCAGAGGAAGATTTTGTGTTAGTGGAAAATATATTTCTAAAGATGCAACGAACAAAGCAAGGGATACATCCAGTAAATCGAGACTGAAAAGTTTATGGTGAATATCACCATTTATTCCGTGGTGTAATTGGCACAAGCAGCCAATCCGTCCAGAAGAAAGACTGAATGTATCTTGTCTAAATCTGTATTGTTATTGGAAACCTCAATATCTGTTTCATTAGCCTGGCTCCATAATCACAGATAGTTCCTCATTTGCAAGAGCACGTTTGATGCCGGCAACAAGCGACCAAGAAGTAAAAATTCATTCCGGTAAATACTCGGCGCCGATCGG